>PNEQ01013306.1:38530-86521 GCA_003012365.1 Medauroidea extradentata
CTGTGTGTCTACCTGATGACGGGAACAGATTCCAGTTCCCGAAACGTCGTAACACTGTCTGTCTGGAAAACTACTGTGTCTTGTTTCGTCTCTTCGTTGTGTCGTTTGTCTTTTCTGTATACGTCTGTTACCTGTTGCGTTTTGTCTCGTCTATTTGTTGTGTCTTTTTGTTATTTTTCTGTTCGTGTCTGATATTTGCCGTGTTTTTTGTTTCATCTCATCGTTGTGTCGCATGTTGCTTGGTTTTTTATTTTATTTGTTATTATTTTCATTTATTATCTGTTTGTTTCTTGTTTCTATTTGACCCGATTCCATTTTGGAATTTCTTGTTGTGTACGTATCTTGCTGACTAAGCATACTCTGCTTATATTATGGTTTTCTTTTATTTGTTTAGTTTTCTTTGACAGTCGTTCAATTTGCAATGGAGTACGTCCAAGAAACTGAATCCAGTCATGCGCTCCCATTGCACAGTTCTTTCAAAGATCATAACAGTTCCGACTATCTGCAGCCCCACCTGGCAACAACCCACGAGCCGCCACTGGATACAAAAATGTTTTGTAAAATGTGTAGTCAACCATTCTTTATACTTGATTTCGGCCAATTCACCGAAAATAAGAGCGACTGTATTTGATAAAGCGCGACGATAATGCTGATATATGTAATACGCTTATTGCTAGAGCGATAGTAATATTAGCTTTGATTCTTTTAGGGTTGCAGGTTGCAGGCATGCACCTGACACTGGAATGGCTCCTAAGTCCGCAAATAAAACCTGTAAAAGTTGACGTAGAAATACATTTACGTGGAAACTGAAGTTTCAGTCTAAAGCGTGACATGAACTGAAAAGACGAGGTGTCAATCACAGATGGAGTATTTTTCAATTTCGTGTCACGTCCAGTGACAAGGAAGAAAATTGGCGAGTTCATTTCGTGACACGACTGACATAGTAATTTCGCGTTTTTGTGTTTCTTTTCGTATTAAAACAAGTTTTTGCGTTTTCCGGTCGCCTGCAAGCCAGTAAAATAAGATCACATAAAATATGCTACGAATCACAAGGATAAATTGGCTTACACTGCGAAAAAACTTCTGGAATATTGAATACCCCAACTTGATCTAATATTATTAAGTGTAAATACCAACTTAATTTCTTACAATAAATTTGGCAACGAATTTTAAAACGTAAATTAGTGCTCTATGGCACGGTCCACAGCAATTTTCATCTCCATGTTTTTATTTTTATATTTGTACCAGTTTTTTTCTTGTTTTAGACACAAAATGTGTCTAAATTTTCCTCTTATAACATTTTTATCTCGCATAGTTTTTTGCGTAATGGCTTGTTAAAGCCAAAATTTGCATGTTTCCGTTTTAAGGACGTCACCAAAACCAACTTAGTTACCAAACTGAAAAAAATTCACAGCGAATAACGATGTGGTAGGCTACAAATTCCGCTATTAAAAACATTTATTTTAAATATCAGCATTTTTACTTAAATACAAAAAATATATACTTAGTTTTTATGTACGTGAAATTGTAGTCTGCGACGTTTATATTCACTGTGAATTTTTTTTCAGTTTGGTATGCCAGCTGGTTTTAGTGTAGTCCTTAAAACGGAAACATGCAAAATTTGACTTTAACAAGCCATTACGCGAAAACTATGAGACAAATTTCATGAGAGCCAAATTTAGTCACATTTTGTTTCTAAAATAAGAAAAATATCTGGTACAGATAAAAAATAAAAACATGGTGATGAAAATTGCTGTATACCGGGCCCTTGAGATTTTTTAATAGAAAAAAAAATGCATGAATTTATATTTTTATCGTAGGCCTATATTTTAAACTCGTTGCAATAGGTCTAATGATATTTTGATTCAATTTTCCCCGAATTTCCAGCACAATAAAAATACGTATTTAAATTTTGCTATTTTTCTTTTATTTTTTTTTTTTTGTTTAAATACTGTTCCACTTAACGAAATATAATGTACAGATAAAACATGTAATTACTTTGAAAGAAACTTGCAAAGATTTAGTTAAATTAACATAAAATCACGGAGTATTCAATGAGAACTGCAATATCTGTCGTAATGACCTTACTTATACAAACTAAGGAAGTATTTTGGACATCCACCAATGCAACAAATGATATACAAAATACTTTCTTAGTTTGAACTCGCCTCCGTTGCATGAGTAGTTCATAAAAATAAAACCTTATTTATATTGTGTTAAAAAATATTTCAATCACTTTCACGAATTTGATAAATGCAAAAACAACACACTTTCATGAGTGATATTAAATATTTCATTAATTCTTTAATAGCGTCAATATTCGCATATAATTAGGCGTCTGTTTTATTTTTGCTAGTATGGTATATTAAGGGCGTTGCACCCGTAATAATTCATAATTTTATATTTGTGTCAAACACTGTTAAAATTTTACACATCTGGCAACATGTAATATAAAAAAATAGGCTTCGTTGGTTTTGCTGTGGTGCAGTCAAAATTAAATAAAATAAATAAATAAAAATAAAATGCTAATTCACTTGCAGAAATAAGATTAATTTCATTTATATTAAATGATAGGAGCTACTTCAAAACTCATTTGGGGTCACTAAGGGATATATAAGCTATCTAAAAAAAATATATATTTTTTTTTAATTTATAAAAATTAGAATTTTTGCATGACTTTTGAGTAGTGGCAGTTAATGAATTTTCCAAACTAAATTTTGTCAAACAGATCATAAATTGCATTGATATACTGATTTTCAGTTCCTGTAATTTTTATTTCGTAAATAAAAACAACATTTACAACCAAAGGTTGTTTATTTACATCTCGCAGTTTTGCTCACGTCTAGCAGAAAGTAAGACCGGTAGCGCTGCTATGCTCCGGGTCGCAGTTCACATGAACTAGCCTCGCACACTGAGCCACTTAAACATTCACGCCGAAACTAGCGGAGTTTCGTGGGGCAGAATTAAACAGGAGATGGTTAGCAAACAAGCATGAAATATTCACAAGCGTGCAAGTTACGCCCGGCTGTGAGGACGAGGCCACGGGATCCTCCACGCAACTAATAATTCATTACTGGCGAACCCCGGAACGAAGGCTCACCCTTTGAAATTACGACAACAATTAAACGGTATCAAAGTAAATAACCGCAAGTTATATTTATTTGGCATGGAAGGTTTTAGGTCTAGCAATACAGGCTGTCCAGAAACAGCCTATTAATAACCATACTACGCAAATACTGGGCTGAATTGAAGGTTATACGACATTTTACGAGCAAAATGTGGCAACACTGCACGGAGAAAGTCCCTCTTGCAGTTCACGTCCTGGTCACAGAATAGTTAGGAATACAGAAGTGAAATCGCTGGTAGGATGGAAAACTCAGTAACACGCCAGCAAAATGGCTTTCCTGGCCAGCAACATGGCGAGAACGCCTATCACTAATCAGCATAAAGCAGCTGCCCCACTAGCCGGCAGCCGGACCAATAAGAACCCTGCAGTAACAAGCAGGAGTCAAACAGACACGGGGCTGGCATCAACAGCCTCGGGCAGCCAATAAGCGGCGAAGTTCGCCCGTATCAAAAGAACAGCCACGTCATTTCACGTCTGTATTACTATTTAGTCTGTGTTCAGTAGAGACTGGAAAAATTCACGGGTTCACTGACATGTAGACTAGCCTCCAAAAACATGTGTGTATTCAAGCAGACATCTGCTCACTGCCTGCTCGATGACGCCGTGATATGGGCCTGCATTTAGTTGCTTCTGCACTATTGGCTAAACGACTTCCAGGAAGTGTCAAATAAGTCATGGACCAATTGCGAGAGTGGCGCGAACTTACAGTTACTAGAATTATAGCTTGGGGTCAAAAGAAAACGCGAATTTTTCAGGTCTCTAGAGTTCAGGTATGACTTTACGTACGTTACATCAATCATCTCTAAACTGCTCGGGATTTTAACCTGCACCAATAATATGCAGGTTAGAACAACAGTAATAAGGTAAGTAAAATTAATACGAGTGCAAGAGGGGACTAACTACAATGCCACATTGCCACATTGTGCATGCAGAATGTCATCGTTATAAATGATGGTTTATCGCGGGAAAACTTGACTGTTTGCTGGATTTAAACACACGTTCAACTTACCAGAAGATTATTGGCTTTAGCTTGTACTTGGAGCTGGTATCATATTTGACTGAGCCAATAAGATCCCGATATCGTAATATTTCATGCCTGATATTTAGGGCCCTGTAGTTTTCGCGAAAAGATTTTTGCCCCACTTTGTTTCAGTGTCTTACGTGTAAACCTGCAGCTCAACTTCATGATTATTGGCAGAGTGGTTTTATGTAGAGTTATCATTCATTTGACTGTGCCAATCAGTACACGGATAACTGCCACACATCACGTCTGTGATTTGCGGGTTTAACCTCCACACGCTGTGTGTTACGGCATCCAATCACTGACCACGAAGCACAGATGCAGGTGCGCACGTAAGGCACTGAAACAAAGTGCTGCAAAAATCTTTTCGCGAAAACTACCGGGCCCTACTGATATTGGTTTGCAGACGGCAGCGTTGTGTCAAAAATATATCACCGAGTCATATACGTTACAATAAACTACAGTGTTTTCAGTGTTGGCATACATTTTTTTTTTTTTGCGATATACCATCATCTCTAGTCATCGTACAAAATTCTGCCACTAATATTTTCGTCTCTAATTTATCTCAGGTTTCGCGTGGTGTGCTTAATTAAGGTTAATTCTACCACAGGTTAGAAAGTTCGGCACAGGGAAAACTGAGCACTAGTATCGCTAATGGGTGAAAACTGGCCATTCACAAAACTTTCCTGAATTTTATGTTACATAAAGTCGAGAATCTAAAACGCGAAATTGGTTTATTTTCTCTTTAAAATTAAGTTAAACGACTTCTGTCATTTCCAAGCCTATTTAAAATTACATTTACTACAGTTTCGTATTTTTCTGGTCCAAACGTGATTGCAGCGAAACTAGTGGCAAAAATTTTCCCTGTGCCAAAATCTACCATGAGAAAACACATTTTCTTTCTAACCTATAGTAGAATTAATCATAGCTAAGGACCCCAATTTTTCGCGTAAAGAATTTTGCCCCACTTTGTTTCAGTCCCCTACGTGCACATCTGCAATTCTGCTTCATGTTTATTGGCAGAATGTCTTTATAAAGTGACGTATATCATTTGACTTAGCCAATTACAATAACGTTCCTGCGACACCACGCGTCCGTGATTTGCCGGTAGAATCTCAAGGCTCGTGAGAGTCAAAATATCTAATCACTGACCACGAAGTAGAACTACAGATGTGCACGTAAGGCACCGAAACAAAGTGAGGCAAAATTCTTTTCGCGAAAAACAGGGGTTCCTAACCACAGCTTAGTGTACGTTTGTTTTTGCGCAACCTGTATAGTTGCGTTCAGAGCTTACGGGCCTTACACACACTGGGAGAACAATTTAGGACTGGGTTTGCACCGTAATTCCAGCCAAGCTACAGCGAACGTTAATATCACGGACTGCAGCGGGTTTACCGCTTAGTCCGCCGTTACTGCCAGAAATAATGAGAATGTTTGAATTATGAACCCATGCTGTACGGTACAAAAGGTTACGTTATGCGCAAAACATTCCTTATCGACCGTGTGCGAACATTTGCACGACAGTGGGTAAATATTTAACGAGCGCAACGCAGAATTTATGTGCGACTGTGGCGGTTATTTGTCTCATGATTTATTGATTCATGCTTTTCAGAACAATATTTCATGTTGGGCAATTATAAAGGAAAGCCTGGAAAGAATTCGCCAGACATTATCCATACATTACAATAAGGAAAGTGTTGCCTGTTTCGAATGTAGCCAAACCACATTTCGCCTTCAAAACTTAAAAATTATAAGCCATAACTTAAACTTAAAGACAACCGACACCAACTACCTGCCGGAGGAAACAATATATTTTATGCTGTTATTATATCTGTTCCAAGTGCCAGTTTGTTTTTCTGTTGCCATAGAGATATTTCCTTTTTGTGATTTCGAAGGCAATTTTACTATCGAGAAATCTCTGCGCGAGGGATTTATGAATGTTAAAATTATCAAACGCAAGAATTTTCGAATCTCGGTTATTATAGAGGCCTAGATATATTCATATTTAGAATTAAAAACAGGACATCTTTCCATTTTTGTAGATTTTGTGGTTTCACAGCCTTATTTTTCTTAAAAACAGGTTTCAATTTTTTACTCGAAAGTAAAGCGCAATACCGCATAGTGCTATATAAATAAATGTTCGCTGATAAAATATCTACTCGGCAAAAAAATCTCATCTAATATTTACAAGTAGTTCAGATGTTATTGACGACTGAGTATTCCAGTCGTGCGCTAGACATAGTACCTTTCCATACCTCTTAAGGGTGTTCAAGAGCGATAAAGTCATAATTTTATATTTATATGAAATAGTGTTCGTTTTGTATACGATACTTGTGAGTGCAATTTCCTCTTACGAAACAATTTTATCTGGCATAGTTTTCTCATAAAGGTGCGTCAAACTCGTAATTTGCATGTTCTGCTGCCGTGCAAATAGTGAGAACCAGTTAACTTACGTAAGTGAGTTAATTTATAGTGAAAAAACATGCCACGGGCTACGTAATAAAATATTAAGAAACATCCCGCGAACTAATTTTATACTTTTAAAAAATTTCGAATTTTGAATTTTTTTTTTTTTTTTGTATTTCGGAGATTTTTTAAAATTTAAAATATGGCATTACGGGCTTTTAAATGTTATATTGCATAGCTCATGGGACGTAAATGCACAGTGAATTATTTAATTAAGTAGATTTATTGGTTTTCACTATTTGCATTGCAGCGTAACAAGCAAATTTTGAATTTGACGCACCTTTATGAGAAAACTATGAGAGCTAAAATTGTTTTGTAAGAGGAAACTACACTCACAAGTCTCGTCTATAAAACTAACGATATAAAAAAATTAAAACTATGATTTTATTGCACTTGAACACTCTTAAGAACAGTAGCTAAGAAAGAAGTGTGTTCGATAAAGCGTGTTGCCGGAGAACACTACCTCTGAAGATATACGGTAACAGTTATCGTGTAGACGACTGACTGATATGTTGTCAAATAATATTCATTTACACTACTCGCAGAATTGTTTTTCTTGAGAAAGTGAGAGAAGGATGGGGACGGGGATGAGTAGTTTTAAGTTGCAGGGGAGGGGAAAGGTTGGTAAAAAGATTACAATTTGTTCAAGAAAGTATAAATATTACAAAAATTAATTTCACACACGACTATAATAAACGCTGAAAACATCAATTGATTTCTACGCTTTTTTCGAAGCCAATATGGATAAAATATTCCATGACAATCCTAGGTAATGGTATTTGCCAACACTATGAGCAAATATTTATCGATAATTACTAAATCATTACGCGTGATCTCTTGCGCCGCAGTTAAATGCACGAGGTTCCGGCGTCAGAGATTGTGCCTCAGAAGTTCGTAACACTGGAAACAATTTTGTTTAAAACGTTGACTAAAACTGTTTTCTAGGATTGATATTGTTTAATTTTGCAAATTGGCTTCAAGAAACCTACAGTTATAGATTAATGCTTTTAGCGTTGAATTATGTACCACGTCGTGTTTTGAATTATGTACCACGTCGTGTTTAAGAGTCGTACACAGCGGGCGCTGGATGCCACATCTAAGGTACGGTAACATTCTGGAGATAAGGTCTGGACTGTCTCATGTGTCAACCACCATGTTACAGCCTTTATGGGCGGGGCGTGAAAACGTCGTGCAGTGTTACTTCGGTCGTTGGCATTTTCCAATGGGACTCTGAGCTGTGAACCTACTATTATATTTATGGAAAGTGCGTAGTAAAGCACAGCGCATGCTTCTGTATTTTTGTGTTACGATTCCCGTTGGTATTTTTTACATGTAAAAGTCTGAAAAAGCCGGTTATTGCCATTTTGATGTTGCCACGAAGCATGATACCGTAAAATGGGGTGATTAGGGACGCTGGGGCGAAAAGGGACAAAATTAGAAACTTATTCCTAGCTTAAAACTTAATCTTATATCAAATTATATTTCAATATAATTACTCTTTTTAAAATTAATAACTGCCAACCTTAAGGAAAAACTCGGGTTTTAAAATTGCTTACTGGAACTTTTGATTTGAAATGTTGTCCCTATTCACCCCACGGTATCTAGATAGCAAAAATATAGAACAGTAGTTTTGAATGAACTTTCTTTTCATCGTTACAGATATAGAACACACGTTAAGGCAGTGTTTCTTAAAAAATAAAAATAAAACTTTTTCCTAACACGCAGCAATGCTGTTCATACACCAACTGTATAGGGCACTTAAAAACACAGAATCTCGCAGCATTGTGCCGCTCAATCTTTTATGTTTTGCTCAGTTTTACCTTGTCGACCAGGAACAGTGGCGAACGGCAATCTATCATGATATGCTTGGACAGTAGAGCTGAAGAAATCTGGTGGTTCTGCCATGATTAGGCGGGGGAGGGGAGGGGAGTGTGTCTACATCTCACTGCCAATGATGAATGTGCTTACCCCTCGTTGCCAGGAGTACATAGTGTGCGTGGAGGTTTTCTCATAGATAGGAACAGGAAGTTTAAGCCAAAATATTTTTGCATCAGCTAGTTTCATGCCTTACGAGGGCACCTGCAGATCTGCTTCGTGCTCAGTGACTGAACGCTTTTAACTCCCAGAATCTGGAGGTTATGCCCGCAAATCACAGATGCGTATTGTCGCAGTTAACAGTGTTCTGGTTGGCACAGTCAAATGAAAGACTACTCACCACAAATACACACAACCATAATAACCACGAAGCAGGGTTGCTGATGTGCGCGTAAGGCACTAAAACGATGTGGGGCGAAAATCTTTTAACAGAAACTTGTTGTCCCTACTCACAAAATAGGGAAGTTAAGGGAGAGTGTTAGACAAGTTTATTCAATGTTAAATTTTTTAGCAATAACATTTATTTAAATTGAATCATCAAAATATTCTCATCGACAAAGCATAGGGTATATTCTTGGTAAACCATCTGAGATAAATAATAATGCAAACTTTCATTAATTTTTCATGCAGAATCATTGCAAGAGAATTCTTGAAAAGTTAACTTATAATTCTCTTGCAATGATTTTGCATGACAAATTAACAAAAAATTCAAATATTATTTATGTCATGGAATTTATGAACACTATATCCGACGCTTTGACGAAGAGAAAATTTTGATAGTACAATTTGAATAAATTGTTATGGCACGAGACCACAGCATTTTCGTAAAGTCCGATGTCGAAGGTCGCCGAATATCTGGGGCAAGTTACTAAATACGGCGACGGAGGAATGTCTGCAGCCTCGAGGACATTATGAAGCCCAATACACGTGGTTATCTTTTTTGAACACGAAGGTGAACACCTTCTTGTTCAAGGCGACTTGCGTCGTGTGACTGGCCGACTTGTATGCAAGTAGCGTGCATGCAAGATCTTGCATTCAAGCTAGAATCATTTAGAGGCGGTTCTAATTGTCATGCACCTTCCCGTGGAAGCCGTTTGTTTATATTTTCATGTGGCTAGTTTACGTACGTTAATATATTCTAAATAGTATTTATTTGAGAGTAGAACACAAATTGAAGCCTCGTATAGGCACAAAACTTTATTTTTCAGTTTTTATCCTGTATATAACTGATGTGACTTATAATTCAAAATGACAAATGCCATATCCTTGTTATTTTTTATAGTAAGAAAAATCACAAAATTAAAAAAAAATATATATATAAAACAAAAAAGGGCCTCGTATTTCTAACCCTATTTGGCATAGAGGCACATTCAAGCTAGTACGCAAGTACTAACGTGTGAACGGTACATTCATGAAGTATGTATACAAGGGAGTGTAAACTTTCTTGTTCACATTTTCGTGATCACCTTGGTGTACAAGAAAGAGGCCCGTGTGTATTGGGCTTAACACGCCCCAGCGTACTTCCGCCAGTAGACGCGATTAACTGGGACATGTTTGTAATACATAGCGAATATTTAAGAGGTACATAATACGGGCAGGGAGCTGTCTGCCGCCATGTGACCACTAAGACGCCATGATGCTGTCAGAGGTGCTGACCTGCAGTGCTCGATCGTCGTAACCTCGAACACAACCAGCCTGCCCGGGTTATTACAAGGTGAGACACATCAAACAATTATACAGTAACAGGACTATTTAGGTTGCTGTGGCCCAAGTATTGATTAAAGCTCCTCTGCGGGTAACTTTCAATGTTACTGAATTGTACAAATTAATAATTACATATTTTATACTTCCAAAACCAGTGTCTCTTAATTCGAATCACGCAAGTCTCATTATAAAAGCAAAAACCTTAATGCTGCGGGAATCAACAAATTAATAACTATAAAGCTTGCTAAACCAAAGTAAAAGCTATAAAGTTGAATCCGCAACAAAATGTTATGGCTGAAAAACTGAAAATACAATAACATTTTCTAACACTCCTTCTTAATATGGCCTCCAAGAAAAACATTTTAACGAGTGACAGCGAGGCCTAGAAGTGCGGAAGCTATAAGGACGACACAGCATGCACAACAAGCCTCATCCTAGCCTCTAAGAGCAAGTCACTAACTGACGTGCAGCCTTCTCGCTGACAACTAGCCTCTATGACATATTCAGTGCTGACCCTGTCGTTTTATGACGTAATATTTAAGTTAAGGGCGTCCGAGTGGGGAAAAATAGTAACTTATATTTGTATAAGATTGTGTTATCTTTGCAGACGTTTCTAGGGAGTACGTTCCTCTTTTACAAAAAAAAAAATTATCTCAACCAGTTTTCCCATAGGGACACTTTAAAGTCAAATTTTGCCCGTTTTTAGTTCTTAAAAGCCGCAAAAACCATCATAAATAAACTTAAAAATTGAAACTGTAACTACATGTCAAAAGCTACTATTTAATGGGTTTTAAAATCTATATAGCAAAATGCTTTCGGATTAAAAAAAATAATAATTTTTCATTTCTTTGCTTGTTTAACGATTTTTTTAAATTCTGAAATATGATGCAATGTATTTTAAAACATATCAAGCAGTAGCATGTGACATGCAGTTTTAGTGTGAGTTTTTTTAATTTGTTTATGCTCATTGGTTTTGCGGCTTATAAGAACTAAGAACGTGCAAATTATGACTTCAGAGTGTCATTATGGGAAAACTGGTTGAGCTAATTCTTCCTTACGAAAATATACTCCCAAGTTACGTCTACAAAACTAACACTATCAAATACCAATATAAAATTACGATTTTTCCCCGCCTGGATGCCCTTAAATGCGTTTTGTACAAGTACAGACTTTTACCAAATTCTACGCCGATATTTTCATACCAAAAAAGGACACGTTTCGAGGCAGGTTCAAATTTGCTTTAGAGATACATGGGCGACTTGTAACGGTTATACACGAGTGTAACGTTCTATAAATTATATTCGTAAGAAGATATCGCTTGAGAGTTGAGCAGTTTTCTCATAATATTGTAACGGCCGAGCTCTGCACGCCGATCGGTGGCTTCGACAGGCAACAACCTTAACCAAGTTTATGAAATGTTAATTTCTAGCTTGCCATAGTTTTATTTGCGGTCTCAGATTATACCAACCTACTAATAACAACATTATAAATTGTAGCCAAACTGCGGATATCTTCGGTTCTGCTGGATAGCTCGCGTTGCGTGCGTAAAACCGGCAAGAGCAATGTTGTGCATCGCATTAAATAATTAGAACAAATAGACGTCAAAATGTTAAGTGCATGAACTTTTTTAAGGAAACTTAATTAGATCCATCGTATCTTGTGCTAGTGAAGACTTATCCTGCCATTTTTGCAAGGAAACAGTAACAATGCAGACTACAAAATACTGTGCGTGCATCTATGTCTATAACGTACGTATAGCAATAAATGTCGAGCCGGAACATAATAAGCTATTTATTATTCAGAGAATTTAAAAATATTTATTGGAAATGTCACCTTATTATAATTTTTTTAATAACTTTATTTCATGATTATATATTCATATGTCATCGATTTATAAGAAAACACGCGGTGCATAACGAAAAATATTGACAACATAACCTACTCAAATACACACGACAATTTCAAATGTCATTTTTAACATTTGAAGTAATGTTCATATCTTATTATTTAATAATAAAACCTAATTTGTAAACTATACTTATCAATACTGAAAACCTAGTATACTTTCAGCCAGCATGAATAACTTCTTTGCGTCATCGTAAATATAGGTTTGTGGGACAGTTCGTAAAGAGAAACAAAATCATAGAAGAGCATTAAAAAAATTATTTTAAAAGCTCAAGTTATGATTACTGGTGTTTCACCAATAAGCGTAGAACAAAATATTTCTGGTGGTACATATTTATTTTTGGTGCAAAGTATACCCACCTGTACTATTTTAATACTATGGTAGTATTGGAGACAGCAAGCAACAATCGATTCGTTTCTCCATGAACCAGACCTTCCAAATACGTAGCCAGCAGACAGACTTTCTGCTGGCCGAACATCAAATTGTCAGAAATCAGAAAAAAAAGTTTTACTAATCTAAAGGAAATTACTTATAAGTAACTTCAGTTCAATGTATTTACGTGTACTTGAGACATGCTGTAATTTTCATTTCAGACGTTTTTTTATGATTGCTTTAAAAAATATGAGGTTCATTTAAATAATTAATCATTTTCATTATATTTTCTGTAATTTTTTACTCTTGGCTCCCGCGTACCGTGGGTAATAGTAAAATTAATGCTAGCTACAGTTTAAATCGAGGCGGCCTACCCAATACTGGGAAACACTACAGGTGGTACTATCAAGGAATAACTACTAATACAGGTGGTACTATCAAGGAATAACTACTAATACAGTAGTGAAATAGCCGGTAGAACAACAAACTAAAGTCACACACGCCAGCAAAATAACTTCGCTGGCCAGCAACATGGCGGAAACGCCTACAGCCAATCAGCTTCAGGCGGCTACCCTGCTAGCCGGCAGCCAGGCCAATAGGAAACCTGCCGTAACATGCAGAAGCCAGACAGCCACAGTGATGGTTTCAACAACCTCGGACAGCCAAAAGGCCAAGTTCGTCGGCATCAGCTGCCAAGTCAAGTCAAGTGTGTTATTACTGTTCAGACAGCGGTTTCATCAGTTAACCTGCTGAGGTTAGGTAGGTTATCCCGGTCACATCTCCAGGTTTCATACGCCTGTATGCAAATTCTGGGTTTTAGAACAACTGCTCTCGAGACTAACCGAGCGATTAAGAGGAGTCTACAGCAAGATGGTTTCTTTAGGCCAAGATCCATCATTTCCACTGCTTTCGTGGTAGTTATTTTTTTTATTCCAAAACTAGAGCAGATATGGAAAAACTGTTGCACAGTTTTGTAAATAATCGTTTTTACTATGTATTATTTTTAATCTACAAAAATTATAAATATTTCGCTAGTTAGTACATTAATGGGAATGTCTTTAATTGCACAACTAGCCGAAACCATTATGTATTTAACCTTAAAAAATTTGTTAACATAGTATTCACTGTTTATAACAAAATTGTGGAACAGACTTTCAATGTCTGCTCTCGTTTACAATTTATAAAGTTACTATCATAAAATCAGTAGAAATAAAATCAATGTTTACGCGTACACGCATGTCCGTAAATAACAGCTCTGGGAACATAGTGACTTTCCAGTGAAGGTAAATTACTAGCTTTGTTTAGGCGGTCTACACCTACCTACCTACAACTTTTAAAACGTCTAAACCCAAACAGCAACGTTGCATTTTTCTTGCCAGAAGTGACGTTTTAGTTGTTCACGTGTAACTACAACTGCCACACCAGGGTTCTACAACTTTTACACCACCTCTGCGAGATGAAGTAGTTTGGATGTAGAAGTTGTAAAACAGAATTTGGCCTGTTTTCGAAACGTGGTCCAAGTAGCTGTGTTTTTTTAAGACGCTGGCCTTTGCAGTTTTGAAACGGAAAGGAGAACTTCTGATTTATAGTAAAAATTGGATTCAGTTTCATCTGGGAGGAGTGTAAAATAATACTGTTATGTGTATTGCTAGTTTTAGTAATGTTTTGTAGGTTATGTTACACACTACTCTTTATAAATACTTATAATTATGTCAGCATGTGAAACTAATGCAATGAATTTACGAAGGGACATTCCATTTCCAGTATATTGCCTGTCATGGGCATTTGACCCGTATGTAACATTTGAAATGGGCACCTGCATTAAGGGTATTGGACCAAAATTTCACTTTATTCAAAATCGTATTTCACGCAAAACACTGTGAAGATTTGCTCAAATTTGTGCTAGAACTGAAAGATCTCTATCGGATTCATCACCTACATCCACGTTTTCCTGCATTCAAATATCTCACAGAATTTACATTTACCGCTTTGTCACTAACACAGAAAATAAAAAAAGTATTTCACACTAAACTACAGCAAAGCGTTCAGGCGATTTTCAACACTTCTCCTCGCGCCTTTGGTATCTGGTCATCAACATCCACTACACCTCTGGATTTAGAGGCTGAAAAGATACAACCCGCCCGAACAGTTAAGCAAATATTATCTGTAGCCGCAATACGTACTTTAGTCCTATCGTATGCCATTAGAGAGGAAGTGAAGATGTCTAAAAAAAAAAGTAATATTTATGTCATTGGCACTCTTGTCTCGTGAAGGCAAGGGATAAATATACTACCTGACGTCTGTAGTTCTATCCTTTGGCTTTTGCTACATGCAGTACCATACTGTTACAGATCTAGTTTGTGTGTTGCTTTTATACAACGACTACGATCGGCCACAGACTATAAGGCCTAGTCTTATTTGTTCATCACTTGCCTCATCGTCTCTATGCCCATGACGTCTTTCTTCCCCTTGAGAACTTCTTTTAAATTCAGTACTCTACTACGCTTAAATCATGTTTGAACGCATCAAGCTTAAATCTTGCTCTACCCAGGCGAACCTAGTGACTTAATATAACCATTACCTCCCATAACTTGCCCTTTACGGTGTCCGCCTACAGAAAGGCAACACATGCTCTGACAGGTGCGAGTCTCGTCGACTCGCTTCTCACTGCTATCCCTCCCGTCTTCGGAAACCTATTCAACTTCAGAGTCTTAGGGCGCGGTCTAGCGCAATTTTCATCACCATTTTTATATTTTTTATTTGTACCAGATATTTTTTTCTTATTTTAGACACAAAATGTGACTAATTTTTACTCTTAGGAAATTTTTTAATCTCTCATAGTTTTCGCGTAATGGCTAGTTAAAGTCATATTTTATATGTTTCAGTTTTATCGACTACACTAAAACCAACTGATATACCAAACTCAAAAAAATCACAGTGGATAAAGACATTGCAAGCTACAATGTGATGCTCATAAAATACAGAATAAAATTATTTGTATTTTAAAAAAAATACTAAAACTGAAAATAAAAATTTTAAAAATTCAATAATAGTTTTTTTAAATACAAATAATTTTTATTCTTTATTTTTATGGGCACGAGAGCCTGGATCGCGTAAACATTCTATCTCCCCGGAAATGCATGGGAGAATTCGTTCATCCTCGGCGACTGAGCAAGACATCTTTCTACCCAGGGGATGGCCCTGCCTATGGAAATGTATGGGAGCTAAGTGAAGCCACCGTTTTGTGGCCGTCCGAATATGGCAACCGCTTGTTTCTTAACCAATCGCAACACGAAATGTAATGATGCCCCTGGTCCAAGAAATTTTATAGTTAATAAAATTGTGTATCTTACATTGCTAATTCTCACTACTCTGAGATGTTTTTTTTTTTTTTTTAGAGGCGCATCAACACAAATATACAAAACCTCAAAACGGGGTTATAGCCGAAAAAAAAAAAAAAACAAGCCGTTCGTAGACATTCTGAAAGGCCCGAAAATCATGTTTTTAACAAGCGCGCTGAATTTTAAAAAACGCAGAAGTATAAAGTAGAGAAATATTTTGAACAAACGTCAGTGCACCAAATGGTGTGTCGCAGAAAACCAGAGAAACAAACTGACAAGCAAACAAACTAAAGGACTGTTTGCAACTGGCAAACATAGATGAACATATACAATTTCACAAGGAATCCAGTTAGTGATATAAAATATAATAACACAAACGAGCACACAAGCAAGGAGACCATTGTGTTCGTCTGTATTTTCACTGTCTTACTGTCCACAGTTACTGTGTTGTTTGTTTTCATTCGCTTTCCTCAAGGTGTCTGTGTTTCTGCTGTGTCGTCTACATCCAGTTTTTGTCGTTCGTTTTGTTTCGTCTGTTTTTTGTTATAATTATCTTTTGTCTGTTGTTTCGTACTTACTGACGGAATTCCTTGTGTGGAATAATCTGAGTAATTTATTTATTTTTCCTTGGTTTGTTTTTTGGTGCTTGGGTACTCGTTTGTGTTATTTTCTTGTATATCACTGACTAAATTCCTGTGGGATTGTATATGTTTGCCTTTGTTTGCCAGTTGCAAACAAAGTCATTTTGTTTGTTTACTTGTCTGTTCATGTTTATTCTCTGTTTCCTGTGACACACCATTTTCTGCAAAGGCGTACGTCCAAAATATTTCTTTAGTTTACAACTTGCCCTCAATGCAAGAATCGTAAAAAAAAAAAAAAAAAAAAAAAACAGAAGTGTAGTTTTTAAGTGTGCGTTCTTTTCGTAGGAAAACGTAATATGGATAAGGTAAGCCATTTCGCGTAAAAACGAATACATGTAACACGGTACCATAACGCCCATGCCAGGCGACGACGTTTTGTAACTCCGTCCGATAACACTCCCACCCCGTATTTCCCCTCGCCATAGGTTTGAAACTTTTATCCTAGGAAGGCCTTCAAAAAAGGCGTAGGATACTACTTGATATTCCTTATTAGTTTCCGCTACAAAGTTTCACCAAGTTATTAGCAAACTTAATTTCAAGTTGTTTTGTTTCACTCTTAAGAGCGGAGTTCTTGAGGAGATACATGATGGCAGTTGGCTACCCCACGCTTGGAGACAACCAGCGAGCTAAACTGGAGACGAAAATGTTAATTGTCAAAATGTTGTACAACATTTTACACGCACAATGCAGCAGCATAGCACGGAGTTAATCCCCTCTTGCGCTCCACGCAATGATTTTAATTCATGTATGTTACATTGAGAAAATGTAAAATCTAGTTTGGACTGCTCGGGATTTGACCCCGCGTCCATTATTATGATGGTCAGAACAGCGGCAGTAAGTAAGATATAGGTCATTCGGAATAAAGTGAGCACTAAAGATTTAACCCATGAAAAAACTCACTAACCATTACTTCACATAATTTAACATTAACAGTAGTTCTGTCTTACTCGTTGTACGGTTGGCAGCGCATCGCCGAATATAGTTCCGCGTGTCTTCTCATTTAAATGCAGCAATACTGAAATAAAATAAAATGAATTCGACATATCTGTGTTCTACACAATAAATAAACTTTTTTATCGGACTATATAGGTTCCTACCGACTGCTTAATTTATCTTACATGTGCAAACATCGAGTGACGTGTCCAGAGAGGTTATGCAATTCACGTCGTTAGCTGCTACGCGCGGAAAGATACGAATTGGCTGAAAATAGAATTTCAGCAGGACTATTTTGAGTGCTGACTTTATCCCGAACCGCCTATATCTGTGAAGTGCAAGAGGGATATTACAGCGTGCTGTTGTACAACATTTTACGTGTACAATATGGCAACACTGTACGGAGGAAGTCCCTTCTTGCTGCACTCCACGACCAGGTATTATTTTATGTATGTTACGTCAAGTAAACGTATAATCATGTTTGGACTGCTCGGGATTTCATCCAGCACCCATAATAATCAGGTTAGAACAGTAGTAGTAAGATAAGTAAGAAATGTGTGGAGCGCAAGATGGGGCTAACTACAGGGCTCTGTTGCCACATTGTGCGTGTAAAATATCATCGTACAACATTTTCGTTTCCAATTTAGTCCAGGATTCGCATGATGAGCTTATTATGCGTTTGTTTCTTGATATTATATCTATATAATATCAATGGCTTAGAATGAAAACCTCGTAACTCAAACTCAGACATTGTCTGCAAAAGTTAACAAAAAAGTAACCAGCAATTTTAAAACTAACCAATTTTATTATTTAAATAAGGCAATTTTAATTTCTTGCGTACAAAAAAATTGGAGTTTTGAATAATGTCAAAACGTTAGGTTTTTTCACACAAATTTTACATTTTGTATTTACAGTGTTTCATTCTAAGCCAACGATATATATATATATATATAAGAGGAAGTTGCTTTCGAATGTTTTTGGGCATAATAACAAGTATTTGGTTAAATTTTTCAGCCTATTGTAAAAAAACAGCAATGTCAGCCGGGCAGAGATGAAGACAAATAAGTCACCGCTGGTATATATGTGGGTCCGACAGGAACGAAGTCGCAGCTAATGTAATTTAACATGTATGTCTGTATATTTTTCCTAGCCAAGGCGCTTACCACGTGTACGGTCAAGTTGGTACTTGGACTAGACCAGTATTTAGAGCCTGGACAAATTCGTAGGTTCAATGACCAGTAGGCTAGCCTCCAAGAATGTATGTTTTCTCCAGCAGACAGCAGCTGCTCATTATCTGCTCGCTTCCACGGTCAAATGGCCATGTGATTGGTTACATTTTTGTTATTGGCTCAGCGACTTCCAGAAGGTGTCAAATAAGTCAAGGGCAAATTGCGAAAGTGACGCGAACGTGCATTTGCTGGAATTCTAGCTTGTGTCGAAAAGAAAACGCAAATTTGTCAGGGCCCTACCAATATTCAATATTGTTGAACGGTTATCAGGCTAACGTAGGAGAGGTTTTATATCAGTGTCTGTCCTAGTCAAATGTGAAGTTAAAACGACTTACGTGAGCCTAACTCATATCCGAGACCACGACATACTTCTTGACACAAATGCTTGCGTAAGGCATTTGTTAGGGCTTAACAGTAAGGCTTATGGCGCATGTGAGGGGTGAACTGCCACCATGTTTCATGTCTGTCTCCACGTATGTAAACAGTTGAGAATCGGACATTAGAAAGTGTAAAGAAGATAGCAGCCGGAAATAGAATGCATTACGATGGGTAGAAATTATTTTATTATTACTTAGAAGTTGTATTTTTTTTATTTTAAAAATTTTGACCTTTGGCAACCTTGAGATTAAGGTCATTCTAATCCAATATGGTGGTCATGACGTCATCCAATATGGCCGCCGACTACCGGGCGTGACGTCACCAGCAACGCCAAGCTTCACTCGCCCATGCCCTTATAATTAAATATGATATATATTTTTTTTGTGGGTGTGTAGCGACCTTGCCTAAATGTCAATCGCGGCCCAAATTAAAAAAGTGCAGGAACTAGGCGAGGACTCAAACACGTCATTCAGAAAGGAACCATTCCTTCATTTGTCACTGGGGTGATTTCAGAAACCATCGGCAACCGCTGACAGGACGACAGGATCGGGGATCGAACCCGTGTCCTTCAGAATGTGAGTCTAATATGTTACCGTTGTCACATAGCTTGGTACAGTAAATGTAAACACACGGATAACGGAAAAAGAACGTCGGGCAGGTAAGCGCTACATTGAAACCCAGCAAACAGTACACTTTCATCCACGATAAATCAGTCTCTCTCAAATAAACCATCAACAGGTGGTATTGATCACGCGAAGGGCTTTTGAGGTATTTTATTACGACCAAACACCGTCCTCTGTAAACGCTATAAACTTGCTGACATCACAACATGAGCTTATTTTGGAAAGTTAGTATCGAAAAGGTCAAATAAGGCAAACCTACAATACTTCGTGAAACTATGGCTTCGAACTTCAGTAACAGAAATACGTTGGCTATTTTAATTGTGATCTTATATTTGATGCATTGGTCACTTATAGCCGAAACTACACACGCCTTCTCTCTGTTGGTGAGCTATTAAACTATGTGTACAGATCTTCCACAGTTCTGTGAAGCCAGCAACACGGTTTATCTCGAGATTTAGGTATATCCCGTTATATCGACAGTTTACCCTATAATTAGAGCCATAATTTTATGGCGACTAGATTTTTGCACCATTTAGTTTGAATTCCTTACGTGTTTTCACGAAAAGAATTTTGTCCCACTTTGTTTCGGTGCCTTACGTACACATCTTCAGTTCTGCATCATGGTTATTGGCAGCGTGTCTATGTGAAGATCCGTATATCATTTGACTAAGCCAATTACAACAACGTTCCTGTACCAACACACGTCTGTGATTAGCCGGTAGAATTCCAAGGCTCGTGAGAGTTAAAATATCCAGTCACCGTACAAGAAGCAGAACTGCAGATGTGCACGTAAGACACCGAAACGAAGTGCGGCAAAATTCTTTTCGCGGGGGAAAAAAACAAGCCCCTATTCATGTACACTTCTGCAGCTCTGCTACTTGGTCAGTGATTGGATCTTTTAACTCTCACTTGTCTTGGGTGTTCTACTGGCAAATCACAGCAGTACGAGGTCACAATTAACCTTATTATGATTGGTGCAGTCAAATGAAAGACGCGCCTGACCCAAGACACGCTGACAATAACCATGAAGAAGAGCTGAACATGTGCATGTAAGGCAATGAAACAAAGTGGTGCAGAAATCCTTTTGCGACAAAGTCGTGGCTATACCTGGCATTCTAGAGACGGGAAGAATTCGCTGGTTCACTGACATGTAAGCTAGCCTCCAGGACACGGTCGTAGAAGAACAGGTCTGGACACTCGCCTATCTAACAATGTATTTTGCTTGACCCCCTTGTTGTTTGGCTGTAGTTCGTCAAGTTACCGAGAATGTCGTACTTTTTGGCGCTGTATTCCGGGCGGTCGGACTCAAACTCCGTCCACTTTTTTCCATTGTTAAATTTATAAAGTAAATAAAGATTGCTGGAGCCTTTTCTTAAATTTGTGAACGAAGGAAGTATTTCATAAATTAATAAAATATACGTTTTGATAAATTATTTATCTTATTGGAAAGGAAGTGGGCGGAGTTTAGTCTGACCGCCCTAACAGCAGCGCCAATAAAACACAATATTCTCGGTAACTTAGTGAACTGCAGCCAAACAACAAGGGAGTCAAGTTTCCAGGCAAGTGTCCAGACCTGTTCTTCTACGGCCATGCTCCAGGAATATCTGTGTGTTCAAGCAGACAACAGCTGTTCATTGGCTGCTCGCTGACATAGTGATATAGGCCTGCGTTTAATTACATTATTATTATTATTATTATTATTGGCTCATCGACTTCAAGGCGGTGTCAAATAAGTCAACGACCAATTGTGAAAGTAGCAAGAACTTACAGTTGATGGAATCTAGCTTGTGCCTGAAAGAAAACACGAATTTTTCAGGTCTCTGTGTATTCCTCACCCACAGAGTCGGGGCAGGACTTTCATCCTGCCTGAATCAATCAGCAAGGACCCCTGATTTTCGTGAAAATATTTCTGCAGCAACGAGATTCAGTGCTTTACATGCACATCTGCAGTTCTGCTCAGAGATTAGATAAACATACAGATGGAGCATAAGGTATGTTCTACGGCGAGGGGTATGAAGTCTTGAGACGGAAGGGGGAGGATACCCGTCCGCCATATTGGAACCTGAAAAATGTTGTTTATTACCATAGCAACGAGTATAATGCGACTGTGGGTCATGGAGGTATTAGTCTATGGAGTGGCATCTGCCGTACGTTTCAATGGTAATCGTGTGAAGCCGATAATTTTCGAACATTTTTGAACTGCGCATGCGCATGACGTTATTTTTCAAGAGTCGCCATATTTTGGGTGGCAAAACAATAGCAGAAAGCAATGTAATTATGTAATATTTTTTACAAAAATTCTCGCAAATTCTCTATTTGAATCGTACACAACAGTTTACAATTGCTTCAGAAATATAAAACAAAACCAAATTAGCTCTCGCTGTGTGTACGTACTTTACAAACTTGATGAATTTAAATAAAAGTTTCTTACCTGTACAAAGATAACCCTCCGCAACGATCGAATCTGTTTGTAAGGCCAAGAGCTGCACGAACTTTCACCATAATGTGTAGTTAACAAAAAACTAAAAAATTTTCATTCAGCTCAGTGCTATGTTTACATGTTTATGCCACCACTAGCTCTATCCTTGTCTTTAAATGTCGTCTGTTGGCTGGCTTCAAATTTGCTCAAAGGCTTCCACTCCATAGACTAATACCTCCATGCTGTGGGTTGGCCAACCATAACCTCGTTTCTCAATACACATACAGGAACAGCTGATTGCACTCCGCCATATTGCAACCTGGATAAACAAAGTCAGCTTGGCTTCAGTATCGACTGCTTCATTGTTATTGGCAGTGTATTGGTGGGAAGACGTTTCTCATTTGACCCTAACAGTCAGACTAAGGTTACTGTGACACCACACGTTCGTGATTTGGAGTTAAAACGGTAAAATAAATTCTCAAGGAGAAGTCAGACGCCAATAGAACGGCTTTGCGCATAGAGGCGATGCAGAAAATGGTCAACCAATAAAAGCCATCCTTACAGCCCCCGGCTGATCGTGGTCGTTGTAGTCCAATAGCACGCACATTAGATATCGGTGGCGTTACCGTAAAACGCTGTAACCCACATCCGAGGACAACGCAGAAAGAACGGTTATGTTTGAATTAAATTAATGAGACTTACGTGGATCTTTTGAGTAGAATATTTAACATTTAGGTTATCACATTTCATTGTTACAGCATTTTAATTACCTATAAAACCAAAAGAAATATATTATCTCATTTTAACCAAATTTCAGGGTTACAGCGATTTACCGTAACACCTTCGATATGTAACAGTGTGTTACTATTGTACGAGGCAAAAGTCAAAGAACTGTACTACAGACGCATAGATGCGTTTTTCTTCTTTGCTGTGGGTGACCGAGAGCCAGTGCCTTAAATATACTATTTTTAGCAATTTTTACTATATTTTCTGTAACTACATATGCTAAGATTAAAGTAAAACGTGATTTCCAGTGGCGGCGCAGAAGGGAGACACTGTCCCTCTCCTAGAACAGAGGGGAGGGACAGTATAGGCATTTGTACACACAATAAGTTTTAATATTTAAAAATATTTCAATTTCCGCCAGGTTTATATTCCTTGAAAACCACTTAATTGCACCAATTTTCACATTAAAATACAAAATTTCCCGAGGGAGGACCCCCGGAACCTTCCCCCCCCCCCTGCCCGCCATAATATGTTGTTACAGGAAAAACTCGGAGATAAATTTCTGTTAACGATCTTCTCCTGTTTCTCGAGTTAAAACTGGTGTTTAACTAGTGGTAACCGATGATTAAGTTAAACACAAAAAGAAGTTCCGCTTACTGAGTTAATCAGAAAATTTAACAATTATGGTAGATTGTGTTTTTAAACACTAAAACATAACCCTTGTGATGAAAACATTATTATGTGTTACAAAATCAGAAAAATTAATTGAATGTGGAGTTATACTAAGGAAGTCTTCATTTCTTGCATTTTTATTGGATAGTAGTTTCATTCGAAATGAATGTATCACTGCCAATACAGAAATTGTTTTACAACTGATGTTATGGCCGACCTAATTTTTTAAAGATGGAAGATTGCAAACAAAACTCAATACTGGTATTTCCAGACCAAAGAATTTCTTGCTGATATGTGACCATTTTGTAAAGATATTTTATCTACCCAAAGTATTAACATTCTTACTATTGCGAGAATCTTTTTTCGTGTTTTAACATTGATAACTATTTAGCTTATAAAATGTACGTTGCTGTTCTACCTGTTTCTGTTTTAAATGTTGAGAGAAAGAGGTTAGTTTTGGTTCGATTACACAGAAGGCCCACTTTTTTTGTAAATAAAAGTGCAAAATGCATCGATTTTTTGCTAGACAAACAGAAAATTAAACATAACATAATTTAAATCCATACTATTTTTAATTAAACGATTCAAACATGACAACAAAAAGCGGTAAATTTTAACGCCTCAAATTTTGAAACAAATATCGTTATTACTGAAAATAAACCTTAAATTAATATTTGGCTTCATTCATGAGTTTATGCTCGCCGAATATAAATAACACGAACATGGAATGTCTCGTGCAGTAATTTTACACAAATATAATCGGAATCTTAAAAACAAAACCATTAAAGGTGAAACAATAATACGTTTTACTACAAGTCTGCTTACTTTCGTCCATGTTTATTACGAATTTTGACTTTCTCGTGCAAGTCTGTTGAAGTGATTTTCGGCGGCAATCCACATCACGCCTTGAAGACTTGTATACGCACTTCGTTACTCTTTTTTCGTGTCGATCTTTTTACGTTTTCGTACTTGGTTTTTAAAATGTTGTCGGTACGCAGACATACGCCCGAACAAGTGCTGAACTCGGCAGCAACTGTCTTCCAATATCTCTCTTTCTGTTTCCACGTCACTGTGTATGCTTTTTACAATCCACAATATGAGAACATTTTTTAACTAGTGTAATTAAAAGTTCGTTTTCAGAGGTAATAAAACTACCTGGACGTGCCCGTTGAACCTATTTCGTCCATTGTTTACATGTTACTGTTAACCGCTACTTAAAAAAAAAACTATTCAACGCCCAATCACAACGTGAAACATCACTGCACGGTTGCAAAATTTACATTAACCAGCACTTAGTTAATTATGGCAGTCTTAAACGGGAAAAGAGGTTTTAGAAACGCTATTGTTTTAACCAGTTGTTAAAAATTTCGTTTATATTTATCATACGGTCAGATAGCCAATACTTTAAACAGTCATTGTGAAACCAGCCATAATAATATCAGTACAATTTTGACTGTTTGATTAAAAAATGTATAAGAAAACTACTGCTAACGTATGGGAAACAAATTTACAACGCATACTTTATTAACACCCCTGTATTTCGGAGTGGTAAATTTACATATTTTTTTTTTAATTTTACACTGACACTACACATGCTCAAAGGTGAATCTTAAGTAAAATGTGAGATGTAGGAAGAGTCAGGATTATTTCGCGTATTGACTCTAGGTCATGTTGAAAATCAAGAAGGTATATTTGAATATCATCACCGTGCTAGGTCGACAGTTGTTTTGATACAAATTTGACGACTGAATACCAGTAATAAATAAGGAAAATAACATGTGGTGAAATCACGTGGTACCTGCTTGTCAATGCATAATTGTCTGTGGCCAGTGCATGTATAGGACCGAGAAGTCTAGGCTGCTGCGTGATGAATACGCGAAATACTCGTGCCAATACTGTAAAAAACCTTCCTAATAGTAATTGAAGTAATTAATTCACATTCAGTATGGGACGCTTGCCATACTTCAGCTTGTATAGAGAGCAAATGTTGAACATTTTACTATACAAGTCTGGCAACGCCAGTGTATATTTGTTTCCTAAAAAAATGTATAGGGAAGCTACTACTATGTTTGGGAAACAACTTTTCCATGCCTACTTTCTTACCACTCATATACATCGGTATGACAAGTCTGAAAATTAATTTTTAGAGTGAAATATAAAGAGGAGAGGAGAGAGAGAGAGAGAATAAGTACTCACTTGTATAGGAGAAAGGAAGACCATTGGCCCAGCGGAAGTCGCCCTCATACGTCTTGTCCGTGGCGCCGATCCAATAAGAGTTGTGTTCGCCGTACGCCGGGCTGCAGTCAGAAAACACAAGACAGTCGGGCATTATTCTTTTGTTAGTGCCAGCTAAGAAATAAAATACACCCTAAACAAATTCCGAACAGCTTGAGTAAGCATTTCTGCGGACCAGCTCGTATAAGTTTTTCAGTTCCATATAATATGATATTCGTGTAAAGACAGTTACTGCGTAACTATTCGTACGACAAGATTTCTTATTCTGTACTTAAAAAATGGCGCCGTGAATTTTTCTCAGAAGTCTCGTGACTCACTCGATATACCGTAAAGAACCCAGGGTGTTGTTACAAGCGAGTGCACACGCAAACGGCCGACATTTTAAAATAACGTTCTACAACAATCTTCTCATGGGGAACAAATCGAACTGAATTAGGATGAGGAGACAAAAAATCATTATTTTACATTCATTTAAGTACGTAATACGTTTCGTATATTACAACTCTGTATGAAATATTTTTTACAGCCGACGCAAACAGCAAATTTAGATAGTACGTGTGCTGCATTCTATTGGCCAAGATATCAAATACTATTTCTGCTACATCTTGTTAATGCAGTATACTAATTACTTGCTAGAGACGAATGTAAATATTGTTAATTTGTACAATTTCAATAAAAAGTGCTTAAAACACGCTGTAAACTGAGAACACATTATAATTTAGTAAAATGTACGTAGGGTTTCAGAGCAAAGCATACAGTGTTGCCAAACATATCGAGACTCTGGTAAAGGGAGGTGTTAGAGAATACAGTCCCAAAAAATAAAAAGCTAAAAGTAGCAAAAAAATTAAAATTTGCCTAATTATTTAAATTAAAAAATTTTATGTAGTGGGTTATATATATATATATATATATATATATATATATATATATATATATATATATATATATATATACTAGATATACATCAACCCGTATCCCGTGGCATGTAGTTTCGATAAGAATTACTTAATTTCATTATGTCGATTGGTTTTCGGGATTTGCATTACGTAAAAACATGCAAATTTTGACTTTCAAATGCCGTTGTGGGAAAACTGACTGTCTATTATTTTATTTTATTTTTTAGAAGAAAATGTTCTCCCAAGTGACATCAACAAAACTAACACTATTTTCACACAAACATAAAATTATCACTTTTCGCTACTTGAACGCCCTTGACATGCAAATAGGAAAAACCAATTCACTTACTCAAGTTAAATTTTTCACAGTAAACCAACATGCCATGGGCTACGTAATAAAACCTTAAGAAACCCGCAAAGAAATATTCTGAATTTAAAAAAAAAAAAAAAGTAAAACTACCGGAAAAAAGTTGCAAAAGAGCCAATTTTTTTAAAATATCAACTAGTTGGCTGTAATTTTTTAAATATTTTGTCACACAGCCCATGGCAGAATAATTACATGTGAATTATCTCACTTAAGAAAGTCTATTGGTTTTCATTATTTTCATGGCAGTTTAACATGCAAATTTAGATTTTAAGCACTGTTATGAGAAAACTATGCGAGCTAAATTTTTTGTAAGAGGAATTTGTGCTCTTAAGTATCGTCTACAAAACTAACACTATGTCGTAAAAATTTTAAATTGTGATTTTGTCGCACTTCAACATCCTTAACAGATAGGTAGGGCCACAAACATTTCGCAAAAAGGATTTTGCCCCAATTCGTTTCAGTACCTTAGGTGCACATCTGCCGCTTTGCTTCATGGTTATTGGCAGCGTGTCTTTGTGACGTGATGTCTCTCATCTGACTGTGCCAATCACAGTAAGATTACTGTCACACCACACGCCTGTGATATGCAAGTAGAAACCCAAGGCATGGGAGTGTTAAAACATCCAATCACTGGCTGCACAGTAGAACTGCATACATGCACATAAGTATGGACCGGAAATATTCGCGTTTTCTCATACGCACATGCTAGAATTCCAGCAACTGTAAGTTCGTGTCTCTTTCACAATTAGAGGCACGATTATTCCGCGTATTGATTCTAGGTCATGTTGAACGCCAATAACATATACTTCACTGATCCTTTATTAATTAAACAACAGCTATTTAAATACACCTGTGTCGATTGCAAGCCATTATAAATAAGTAGGGAATCCTGTTTTTTTTTTTTGCGAAAAGAATTTTGCCCCACTTTGTTTCGGTGCCTTACGTACACATCTGCATTTCTTCTTCGTGGTTATTGGCAGCGCGTATAGGTTATCATTTGACCGAGCCAATGAAAATAACGTTCCTGCAACAACACACGTCTGTGATTTGTCGGTATAATTCCATGGATCGTGAGAGTTAAAATTTCGAATCACTGACCAAGAAGCAGAACTGCAGATGTATACGTACGGCAACGAAACAAGTGAGGCAGAATTATTTCGCGAAAAGCAGTCACAAGGATTACATGTACTACCCACTTGTTCAGTTAGAAACCAATGGATATTCGACTTCGGCCAGAGTAGGTATAGGGCTGAGAAGTCTAGGCTGTTGTCAGATGAATACGCGAAATACTCGTGCCTCTGACAATTGGGCCTTGACTTATTTGACATTCCGCGAAAGTCTCTGTGTCAATAATACAAATATGTGCCCCATGCCACTATATCTGAGAGCAGCTAATGTACAGCTACTGCCTGCTTGAATACACAGATATTCTTGAAGACTAGCCTACAGGTCAGTGAACTAACGACACTTAAGTAGAGGTGCGTTTATTTAGCATTTTCATCTGGCAGCAGTCTAGATTACTCAGTACTGTACACGCTCTGGCTAAACTCGAGTATCCATTGGCTTCCAGCCAAACAAGCGGGTGTCATGTGATAGCTAGAGGCAATGGTGAAAATAAATATGCAACATTTTGTTTCAATGCCTCACGTTCACATCTGCAGCTCTGGTACATAGTTATTGGCAGCGTCCATTTGTGTAGAGGCGTCACTTATTTGACTGTGGCAATGATAATAACGTCAATGCGACACCACCCGTCTGCGATCTGCGGATCAATCTCAAATATGTTGCGAGTTATAAACAGCCAATCACTGACCATGAAGCAGAGCTGCAGGTATGTACGCGAGGCACAGAAACAAAATGTTGCATAATTCTTTTCACCAAAAATAATTGCCTCTAGTCTTAGCGCTGTGAATTATTTACTTATTTACTACCAGCTTGCTTTAGTCAAAGGTGTGTCGAGATAACCGTCGTTCAATCATAGAAGTCACAGTGAAGATGTATGGTATTGACGTTCAACCTGACCTACAATATATACGCGAAATTCACGTGCGTCTGCACATCAACTAAAACTAACTGGGGCAAAATTCTTTTCACGAAAAGTTATTGTGTCTTCAGATAGGTGTGTGGGGCTGACCTGTTGAGCAAGAGGTTGTCGACGACACGCTGCACCTCCTCGCTGCGCACAGTGGCCAGGTGACCTCCACGACGACGACACTCCTCCTCTGCCTCGACCCACGGCAGGCGGACATCCTCCACTGCCGTCACACATCGACGTCGCGCAGCCACCCAGCCGTAGGGACAACGTCTCACCAGCTCCGACACCGGCACCGCCACGTAGCTCAGTCGCACGCGCTCCCCGGCTCCACCAGACACTCGCAGCTCGGCGACGTTGCCGCGAGACACGTAGCGAGCCTCGCCGGGGCAGAGGACGCGCGTCGTCGAGCCGTCGTACAGCCGCGCCGCGCCGCAGGTCTTCCCCGTCGTGGCGTCGACCCTCAGCCGAAGAGACGCGCGGTTGCCGTACGGCAGGTGGACACGGTAGGTGCATTCCATCCCGGGCCGGGCCGTCACCGACACCGAGTCGTTCCTTGCCGTCAGCGTGACGTTGTGGCAGTGGTCGACGAGGCGGTAGGCGAAGGAGAAGGCCGGCGCGCCGCGGAGGGACGCGACGACCCCGGTGCTGGACGGCGGGAAGTAGAGGACCCTGCTGGACCTCGGCAGCTCCTCCAGCTTGCCGCAGAGTCGATGTCTGCGCGGGGCAGAGGCGACGGCCCCGGGGGACAGCTGCACGTAGCCACCCCGCTGGCAGGGCACATTGAGGCGCGTCAGCTCGATGACGACCCCGCGCGGGTCGCGGGCTGGTGAGGGCAGTAGCAGCTGGCAGTCTGGGGCAGGAATGTCCCTCCAGGACACATTGCCTCTGGCCGGCCACAGTCGCAGCTCGCACTCTGCACACAACACAACACTATTTCTAGGAATACAGTATTCAAGTAACAGGTAATACTGCAAACTAAAAAGGCGCTTACGAAAATTCACACACTGGAGTAGAGTAGGTTAAATAAGTCATGTAAACAGATTTTGTCAATTATTAAGATATGATAACACCGGCAATACTATTCAAGGTTTTAAAATAACTCAATAAAAAAACCTATTTATTTTCTACATGATGCGTATTTTGTTAAATGCTACATCCACAATGCATTTATTACACGTATTATATTTATATCCAAATATAATATTAGGTTTGGTAGCTGACCGAAGGCTCGTCAGTTGAACATTCGAACATGGGTAAACTTATCTGGGGTAAAATTGCAAACACTAAGAACTTAATTTTGGCTGACCTCCCTCATATCATTAATTTTCATAATAACCGTATGGGCGCGGTCTTCATCACTTTTCAACATATTATGTGCTTAGAAACAAGGTTCCGGGACTCATCAAAATGTCCAAAAATAGCTTTTTCAAACTGCTGTCACGTAAACAAATACCAGCTGGGATCGTAAAACGTAAATAGAGAAGCATGCGCTGGACTCAACTACGCACTTTCCATAAATGAAGTAATGAGGTCACCGTTTGAAGTTCCACAGGAAAACGCCAACGACCGAAACACTTCACGCCGTTTTTGCACCCCAGCATACGGCCATGCTCTTTAGTTTCTGCTGATTTGCGATAATTATTTTTTAAAGCTTAAACAGGAGCAAATATAATAAATCTGTCTGGCAGTTTTGTTAAAAATTGTTTTTGCCGCGACAGCTATTTTTTTCAAAGCAAGAAATTATACGAGTTTGACTAAAAAGTCAGTTAATCAGAATTTCGTTGATTAGGCGGTTTTGTGGAAAAAAGAATACGCGTGACATGCTGCAACGACGTTCATGCGCCAGTCGAGGACTCATCTTAAGGCGGCCGTCTGGCTGGCACTCGAATACATGATTAGCTAAGGCCATAGTATTTGCTGCCTTTTAAAACATCAGCCAACATGGGTAGAACGATATTAAACAAAACTGACAGACGAATTTTTGATACCTGATCTCGTTCAGGCGTAAAGAATTAATATCGCTCGTTAACAAGTAGGACCTAGACAGCAAAGCCATAAAGGTGATACGGTTGTTGAAGCAAGAGTCAGTCTAGCTCTTATGGCTTGTCATTCTCTGTACTTCAAATGCGGCATATAGCGCCTGCTGAATAAGGTATGTGAGCAAGGATAGTGACTTACATTAAAATTCATTCGGTAGGACACAAGTCACGACAGGATCACAGAATATTCCGGTATAAAGAAGTGAAATGGCCAGTACAACAGCGAACTGTCACACACGCCAGCAAAATGACTTTCTTGGCCAGTAACATGGCGACAACACCTACTGCCAATCAGCGTAATGCAGCTGCTCTGCTAGCCGGCAGCCAGGCCAATAGGAAACCTGTAGTAACAAACAGGAGCCAAACATACACGGGGCTGGTACCAACAACCTTGGGCAGCCAATAAGCGGCGAAGTTCGCCCAAATCAAAATATCCGCCACGTCATTTCACGTCTGTATTACTATTTAGTCTGTGGCAGGTCACAGGTCTTCTTTCATGATATCGCTGTTGAGCGAAAACAAATTTGTGCATTGAGAAGATATGGTCAAATCACTAGCCTCGCGACCCGGGGTCAGGCCTCGGATTTTCGCATGCGGGAATCGTGCCGGTGGGAGGGTTTTCTCGGGGATCTCCTACCGTGCTCAATGCTCACATATCAGCCTCCACCAGCACTAATCACCCAGTCGTTGAGGACGTTAAAGTGGGGAAAAATCATAATTTTAAATTTGAATAAAATAGGATTAGTTTCGCAGATATTGCTTGAGAGTACATTTTCTTCTAACGAAAAAAAAAAAAAAAACTCAGCCAGTTTTCCCATAATGGGACTTCATAAAAATCTTGAAAACCAGTAAACATTATGAAATAAACAAAAAAAATCACACGAAGACTACATGTCACGGTCTACGGCTTGAAGCATGTAAAATGCCCATTATAAAATATTATTGTATTTTTAAAAAAATATTGCTAAAAGTAACAGAAAATTATCAAATTTATTGAAAAATTATTTTCAATGCAAAAGTTTTTTTTTTTTTTTTGCAATGGGTTTTATATGCTTCAAGCCGTAGACCGAGACATGTAGTCTTAATGAGATATTTTTCCATTTGATTATGTTTACTGGTTTTCAAGACTTATACGAAGTAAAAATATGCAATCTTGACTGAAATCCCACTATGGAAAAACTGGCTCAGCTACTTTTTTTTTTTTTTTTTTTTTTCGTAATAGGAAAATATACTTCTAAGTAACGTCTATAAAACTAACACTATTTCGTACAAATATAAAATTGTAATTTTTCCCCACTGGAACACCGTTAAATGCTGACCAAAATCTCTTCACTCACTGCATTGAGAAGAGGAGAATACATCCACTAAGAATAGTTTGTTCGAACATACTTATGACGCTGTATTTTAGAGTGTTTTTTTTCTTTCTACGACTATCTTTATGTTCTTAGTTTCCAGGGTATTGAAAAATAGCATTAAGATATCCTATAGCAATGTAGCTCTACCGAGATGAACGAAAAATTCGTTGATTGCATATTTACGGTTTGACAAGAACCGAGCCACACTGGGTTTACATTAATATATAAATCCCTTGGCAGTATCCTAACACATTATCCCGAGTAAATTTGCCCGTGCACGACATGTTGGAAACTAAGTATCTCGTGGTCGTAATAATTAAAATCAGAGTAATTGTAATGCTGATTCTTCTAACAGTTAGGAAGGTAATATAATTTATTATGGAAGAATATGACAAGTAAAATATAACCCTATATTTGCACTGGTCGTTGGAAACATTTTTCATCCTGTCGCTCATGAAGAGAGGTTCGAATGCAAAACCGAACATTCTCGAACGACCGTCCGATCACATACAAAGTTACACGTGTTTCAGCTCCCTGAACGGAAAGTAAATGTTTACATTAAGGTGGATGAACAGCTGTCAACTCAAATTTATTACGATTTTTAGAGACTTATATGTGTCAGTTTAATAAGTAGAATTCTGGCAACGTTGGCATGGAGAAACGAGTAGAATATATCAGTTGCCTTTAATTTTTTATCGCTGGCTATCGTACAGTCGATTTTAAAATTAAATAGAGAGTATTTCACGTTTTTTTTTTACTTTAGAATTAAAGTTTTGGTAAATATTTTTTTTTTCTAAGTTTATTAAAAAAATTTAGTTATACTGAATTGTAGTATATTTAATAGCTGTTGAAAAAAAATCTTTGTATTTAAATATGATTTACAACTTTTTAGTTAATGTTGTTACGAATGCGTGTTTTTAGTCTTGTAAAGCCATGTTTTATTTTCTATTTTTAGTTTTAAAACAAAGTGGAATATATGAGTAATTATTTATTTCAAAATTATTTGTTTAATATTTTTAGGTTGAATATTTTTTCCATCGCAGCCAGGTGGCATTTTTTTTATAATGGATGATGATATCACGTGGTAGTTATGAAATTATTGTATTGTCACCAATTCTTAATGTGTGTGCAAATTTTCAATTAATTCGGACTTCTGGAAGTGGACGGAAACGAAACTGAGAGAGTCCATTACACTCATACATACATGTGAAGCTAATAAAAGCGTGTTATACGTCTTTCGGAATAAAGTGAGCACTAAAAATTTAACATTTAAAAATATCACTATCACTGCATACAATTCAAAATTAACTCTATAGTTGTCTTACTGCTTGTATGGTTGGCAGCGAAATAACGCAATAATGTTTCATACATTTTCCTATTTAAATACAACTATACTAAAACTAAAACAACCAAAATCGACGTAATTGTATAATTGTATTTTATATAAATAATATACTTTTTAAAATGAAATTGTATAGATTCCTATTGACTTCACAATTTATCTAACACGCATAAACATCAAGTGACGTGTCCAGAGAGGTTAGAATTTCCGTCGTCAGCCGTTAAGTGCGGAAAGATACGAACTGGCTGAAAGTAGAACTTAAGCAGGGTCTTACTGAGTGTTCACTTTATACCGAACAGCATATACAAAGTAGGCATATTTTTCTTGTGCCGTAATTGGACAGTCCTTTTCTATAACAGCAAGCGATTGTCACCAACTTGAATTTTTGTCATTAGTGTCACAACGTTTATTTCGGCTAAATTCATAGAACTTTAACTTAACTACGGAATAGAATACATATTGATATAATTTTAGACACTATAAATCTTTATTTCCGTTACTGTTGTTACAGATCGAATTGCCGTTAAGAAATAAGAATTTTTTTAACTGAAATTATAGCTGTAACGACAAACAGATATTTTCGGTGTCTAAAATTCTATCAGTAGTTCCACGAATTTAGCCAAAAGAAAAATTATGACACAAAATACAAAAGTTCAAGATGGTGACTATCACTCACTCTTAAGACGCCTGCCTACTGGCCGTATGTTAGTGTGAGTGAGGCACGGCGCCAAGGGCGATGCTGACCGGCTCATCTGGTGCTGTATCGCCTCTACCACAAGACAATGAAACGGCGTGCAGTGGTATCGTAGATCACTCGTCTGACTGACACTTTCAGTTGTGACCCTATTTTTTTGTTAGCGGAAAATTTTAAGAAAAATCCATTGAATATTTCTAGAATTATGTTCGCGCGAATCCCGTGAGTAGTTTTTCAGATATAACAGGTTGAAGAAGCCGTTTTTAGCCATTTTGAGGAGCTCCGAAATTATTTTTCTAATCAACGAGATGTTTTGAAACTACCATTCCGTCATACTCTGAAGTGTATTTTCTTTTTGTACGTTGGCACAGTGGGCACACGTAGAATAGTTTTGTAAATGAAAGTATTTGCGAACATACTGCCAGGCATTTTAAGCTCGTGGCAAACGGTGACCTTAAGCCTGCAAGCAAGTCGGAGGATATAAGTAATTATTTCACGCTAAATAAACCGTATATAATTGCGATAAAAGAACCAAAATAAAAAAAATCGGAAATAAGACGAAGCAACATTAGGACTGTCCTTTTTTATTTTTTTTATAACTAAAGTAGTTGGTACAAACAGACACAGCGAAGGATGCAGGGTTATCGCAGAAAACGTTCTTTTATTTGAGACTCGTTCATGCAGCGACGTAGTGGTTAATTAAAGGTTCGGGTAATTTCTAGAGCAGACATAACTCAAGACGGGAGGACCATCGATTGTGCACGATGGTTTCCCGAGGCACCAGCCAGCCCAGTTCAATCTGTTCCCTGACCTTCCAAAATGAAGACTAGAAACTGCTTGATTAGTAGCCACGATCCCCAATCTCTCTCCCGTAGACTATTTTTCACGAGATATTTCGTACCGTCGAGGTCCCGGTGTTACCACAAACACTAGAAATGTGGTACAATTTATGAAGATTTCTTCACCACTTTGTTTAAATGCCTCACGTGCGCAACAGAAGCTTTGCTTAATTGATATTACCACTAAGTAGAGACCTGAAAAATTCGCGTTTTCTTTTAGGCGCAAGATAGAGTTCCAGCAACTATAGGTCTGTATCACGTTCACAATTGGCCGTTGACTTCCTGGAATTAGATGAGCCAGTAATAAAAATGTAGCTGAAAACAGACCCATTTCACAGTGTCAGCGAGCAGCTAATAAACAGCAGCTGTCTGCACGATTTTACAAATATTCTTGGAAGATATCCTACAGGTCAGTGAAGCCGCGAATTTTTCTGGTCTCTACCAGTGAGTATTTGTGCAGATACGTGTATCATTTGACTGTGCCAATCCGAACAACGTTATACTTCAAACACCATCTACTGCGGTGGTTGGACACTAGACCACCAAGAAGCTGAGATAAGACCATGATATTTCATTTATTTCAAACAATTGCAAATAAATTGCATTTTCAAACCAAATCCTTTGAAAAAAAAACTTGAGACTGTGTACAGTCATACGGTAGACAGTTGTGCCAGAGCTTTTTTTTTTAATAACGTACCGTTTGCTAGCAAAACAATTTTTTTCTTCATTTTTGCTTATTTTGACTACAAAATTTGTGCTATTTCATGGGCAAAAATCTAAAAATCCGTTTGGTGTATTGCAACAGAACAATTCTGATACATACGATGATATATAAGTGTTAAAACTGCCAGAATGAATTTTTGATTTATGTATTAATTTGCGTCTAAAATAATGTTTTCGAAACAACTGCAAAACTAAAAAGCGAGGCCTTAAAAAAAATCCAGTCACCACGAATAGGGACCCTTGTTTTTCGCGAAAATAATTTTGCCCCAGTTTTTTTCAGTGTGTTACGTGCACATCTGTAATGCTGCTTCATAGTTATTGGCAGCGTGGCTATGTGAAGAGCCGTATATCTCTTGATTTAGCCAATTACAAAAACGTTCCTGCAACACCACTCGTGTAGAATCCTAAGGCTAGTGAGAGTTAAAATATCCAATTACTGACCACGAAGCATAACTGCATATGTGCACGGAAGGTACGGAAACAAAGCGGGGGAAATTTCTTTTCGTGAAAAACAGGGGTCCCTACTCGTGAATTATATATACCAATATTCTCTCAAGGCATTGCAACAAATCTGGAACAAACATCTATTTGCGAAAATTTCCAGTCCTGAACTATTTCGTGCTAGAAACATTTAATTTGATTAAAACCAAAAAAAAATGTATATAATTTTAGAAGCGGCGTAATCATCAAACCACCCACCTTACATTTTACCGAAGGGGTTGGCCTTAGAAGTCTTGCATGTAGAAAACGTGGCGGACGTTGTCGTATGGTGAGCTTTCTCGGGGTACTCGTGCTATTTTTTTATTCTGTCGGCACTTATTTGTAGAATATAATTTCAGCCATCTCTCAGGGATAAGTGGGCTCTTACAGCTTCTATGAATGTCTACACTGCCCTTTGATTCACACGCTAATCACCGTTTTAAAATATTTTGGCATCATTATTTCTAATGAAAAAATACTAAATACTGTCAGTTTAAAGATTATATTAAACACCAAGACCCGTGATATTGTAGCTAACGATTTTTGCACAATTTAGTCTCAATGTCTTACATGCACATCTGCAACTATGCTTCATGGTCAGTGATTCGATGGTTTAGTTCTCACTTGTCTTAAGATTCTACTGGGAAATTATATAAGTATGTTTTCAAAATTACCGTACCCTGATTGGTACAGTCAAACGAGAAACGTCTTTCCACAAATACGTGCTGCTAATAACAGTAAACAGAGCTGCAGATGTGCACGCGAGACATTGAAATAAGGTGGTGCAGAAATATTTATAAACTTTGGTTATGTCAGTGTCGGTGTCGGTGGAAGGTTTGTCAAAGCGACTATATAAAATTAGGAATCAATGTAATATTCAAAGGTGTAAATATGTATTGTAACAAGCCAGTGGCCCGCGTTGGCAGGCGCCTGAAGGGTCGCGCCACCCCTCCTCACTGTAACCTCCGCTCGCTATGTACTTTCCGGGCTGCTAGGTTGTTGGAATGCGGCACCTTACTTCCCCCAGCTGCCTGCTCCAAGCTCCCGACCTGCTCGGATCTACTGATGTCACAGACTGGACTGACGTCAATCCTTTTGAATGAATAGGCACCTGTCTAACACCATTTGACAGGCATTCAGCTCGGGCGTGACCGAGTGTTGCCGAAGCATCGGGAAGGTTAAACTTACGTCACCCAGCCCTGTCGGCAAACTGAGAGAATGTTCTGGACGTCGGCGCAAGTGCTATATAATCAGGTTCGTCGCGAGAGAGTCTGTTCGGCGATTAGCCAGTGAGTGTGGGCGGCGAACGAACGAGGGAGACCAGCGAAGAGGCTGTGCTACTGTGGACAAAGGTGACTCTCCTGGAGTGGTGTGAGTAAATGTGAGTGGACGAACATGTTTAACTGTATGTAGTTGTGGTTGGTGAGACATTCTATGTAGAGACTGTGCGACTGGAGAACTGAGAGAGATAGACATTTAATTAGGCAATATTAGAATAACATTAGACTGTTGGTTAGGTAATTTGTATATAATATCTGTATATGTTAATTGCAAGTGTTGAGTAATTAATGTAGATTGTTTTGTAGAATGTATAATAAATTAAGAACCCTAATTTAATTAATTTTATTTAATTACATAAGCCCTCCATTCCAAGCGATCCTGGATGCGCCAAGAACAGCAAAGTTGTTACAGTACTGTATGTGTGCCACAATAAATTTTATTGCATTTTACGTGGGCATCTGCAGCTGTGTTTTAAGGTTATAGATAGTGAAACTTTGGCCAAAGATATCGCTCATTTGAATATGACAACCAGAACAAGGTTACTGCTATCCATGCTTAGAGACATGCAGAATTCGCATTATCATTTGGTAGCGGACTAAACTTCACTTTCCTATACATTACAGAGCATAATCTGCTATTCAATTGGCTACGAACGTTTATGTGTCGTAATTTATGTGTGTTACGTCTTTACAGAGATTGACATCTCTACCGTGTAAACATTCTCCGCGGCAAGTCACAACAATATCGGCCAGCGGGAGACGTCGAACGAGCATATAGTCACTTGGAGTCTAGTCAGCTGTCTCTGAACATAACGCGGATTTTGGATGTCTCTACTCATGCGTCTGTGTTTTACGTGTGTGATCTTAAAATGCTGAGAGTGAAGCATACAATCACTGGCTACGAAGCACGGCTGCAGTAGTGACTTTGAGCAATTGAAACACGCTTGTTTAAAATATCGCGAAAATTAGGTTATATTTACACATCAATTAGTCTTGGTTATCGATGATTCATTCCATATACGCGGATCGGGATAAAATGAGCACTAAAAAAGCCCTGCTAAGGTTCTATTTTCAGCCCATTAGTATCCTTCTGTGTGTAACCGCTTTCAGCGGGACACGTCTAACTTCACTGGACACATCACTTTATGTTTGCGCGTGTAAGATAAATTGTGCAGCCAGTGAGAATCGTTACTGTTTAGTAAAAACAAGTCTATTAACTAAATTAAATACAACTGTGTCGATTTCGGTTAATTTTGTTACTGTGTTGTTGTATTTAAATAGAAAAACACGCAGAACTATATTCCGAAATTTCGCTGCCAACCATACAAGCAGTATGGGGACTATAGTTAATGTTGAATTATATGCAGTAACGGCTGGTGATATTTTTCAAAGTTTAAATTTTTAGTGCTCACTTTATCCCGAATGACCTATAACAATAGTGTGTCCATCAGAATTGTATTCAATTCCAAACGCATGTAAATCTCTGTGTGAAAATAAGGACTGTCACCGTAAATCGATGGCCATTTATCTTAAACAATTTACCAGAAAAATTCTTGTATAGTTTCTACTATCAATATACAGTTATAATTTTAAGATCATCCCGTCTCCTTTTCGCATAACCGTCTATAGAAGATGGTTGTGGTATTAAATATGACAACCCTCTCAAGATGAGTAATTTTTATAAAAATTTTAGCTCTCCAACAGTATAGGCTTGTCCTGATTCGTTTTCTTTTCTATATACCTGCAACTCAGGGAAAACCGTTGTCGTCGGAGATCTCAAAACTCTGTGAAAACGAACTTTATCGGCAGAGTTGTCACATCAAAGACAGCAGCCTTCTACTAGAGACGGCTATGTCCAAAACCTTAAGGTCACGCCCAACACCGAAGCGCGGCATTTCGCTTGTCTCAGAGGGAACATGCTACTCAGCCTAAAATTTTTCAGCCTGAGGATGCACGAACGTGATATGTGATGAAGCGGGAAGGTGGCATTTGTCCTTGAGCTTTTCTACCTTTTCTTTTACGACAAGCCGTGGAAAAGAACTGAATTCCAATGACACCGATACTTATTCAAGTTCTCATCTTCACTCCCTCCTGACACTTGAGGCTTACTCCTAGATTGCTCACGTAGTAAAAGAGCGCAATAGTTATCGCTGTGTAGTGTGGACAGCTACACGAAATGCTATCCGCACAACAAAAGGCTATAGCAGGCCAACTAGGCAACAGTGTTAATGAACCATTCCAGCATGTGCCTGCAGCGATATCGGGAAACCACGGAAATTTTTCTGTTCTTATCTATTAATAGCGACCCCTGTTCTTCACGAAAAGAATTTTGCCCTAATTTGTTTCAGTATCTTACGTGCACATCTGCAGTTTTACTTCGTGGTCAGTGATTGGATATTTTAACTCTTACGAACCTTGGGATTCTACCGGCAAATCACAGACGTGTGTTGTTGTAGGAACGTTATTAGATTTGGCTCAGTCAAATTATATACGGATCTTCACATAGGCACACCGCCAATAACCATGAATCAGGATTGCAGATGTGCACTTAAGGCACTGAAACAAACAGGGGCAAAATTCTTTCCGCGAAAAACAGGGGTCCCTATCTGTTAATAACAAAGATTCTCGATTTTTAGGAAAATATTTCTGCACCACTAATTCTCAACGTCGTGAGGGTCTACCCGCCAATCATATACGAGTGGTATGTTGTATTGCAGTAACCTTGTTCTGATTGGTTCCGTCTAAGTGACACCTCCACACAAATACACGCTGTCAATAACCATGAAACATAGCCCGTAAGACATTGAAATGGAGAGGCGCCAAAATATTTTGCGGAAATCAGGGTTCCCTAATTACTAAGGACCCTGCCTACCTGGAAGTACTCGTAAATTTTAGAATAGGGAATGATACGTAAAATTTAATTAGAAGTCAATTTCTCGAATTTATACTCCACCAGTGATTTTTTTAATCATCTCGGTGAGGAAAAATTGCTGCAGGATTTTACAGGGCATTTTTTAAATACTCTGAAAGTTATGTACAAATAAGTAATTTCACTACAAAAAAACTTGAATACGTCAATTTTTTTGTACAGTGTTAATCCTGTAGAAACATTCTACCCTCTCTGTTGAAATTGGTTTCTGTGCGAAAGAGATATCAAAGAAAATAACTGGGGTCCGTCCGATATAATTTAACATGTTAATTATTTTACTTGCCTACTCTACGGCTCTCGTTTAGGCAACGTTCTTAAGGGTGTTCTCGAGGTAAATTTCATAATTTTGTATTTGCGCGACATAGTGTTCGTTTTATACACATTACTTGTGACTACATTTACCACGTGTAAAAAATGTTTAATTCTCATAGTTAGGAACCACTGTTTTTCGCGGAAAGAATTTTGCCCCACTTTGATTCAATGCATTATGTACCTACACATCTGCAACTCTGTTTCATGGTTATTGGCAGCGTGTCTATGTATATCATTTCTCTAAGCCAATAACAATAACGTTCCTGCAACAACACACGTCTGTGATTTGCTGGTAGAATCCCAAGGCTCGTGAGAGTTAAAATATCCTATCACTGACCACGAAGCAGAACTGCAGATGTGCACGTAAGACACCATAACAAAGTGGGGCAAAATTCTTTTCGCGAAAAACAGGGGTCCCTACTGATAGTGCATGTCAAAGTCAGAGTTTCCAAGCTATGGGAACATAGGAATAAAAAAAAATCCATGTGACTTACTGGAATTAAATAAGTTACAATGAAATTATATATTATGAGCCATGTGCTGATATATTTTAATCACTCAAGAAAGTAATATGGTCCTTTTAAAAATTTGCCAAATATGAAGTAAATTGTCATCATTTTTAGATTTTTTTTTATTATGTATTAAGGAATTTTAGTTTGCGTTTTTAATATTTAAGCATATTGCCCATAATATGTAATTTCAGTGTAAAGTACATAATTCGAGTAAGTCACATGATTTTTGTTGTTACCATGTTCCCGTAACTTGCAAATTTTGACTTTGTCATGTCGCTATGGGAAGTCTAAAAGAGATAAAAATTTTGTACAAACGTAAAATGTAGTCACCAGTAACAACTATAAAACGAACACTATGCAGTACAAATATAAAATTGTGAATTTTTGTCACGTGAATGCCCTCAGACGCATCAACGGTGTTGTAGAGAGCTGTACCTATACTTTTGTACGCGAAACAGTTGAACTTATTCACAATATGTTTATCTATGAAAAGAACGTACGGTTAAAACCAGACTCCTGTCATTTAAAAATTGCAATGTGCTTGTTGCTAGAGATGATGACCGGTACATCACGAACATATCCTTGAAAATACTGTAGTTTCTTGTGACACGTATGACTGGGTGATATACGTCTGACACAACGTAGCTATCTGCAGACCAAGAATAGACATTAAATGTTACATTAGCGAGTTTTTTATTGGCTCAGTCAAATAGGGTGATAACCACACGTACAAGCGAAAGCCAATCATTATTACATATGTTAAAAGTACATTGAAACCCAGTAAATAGTCAAGTTTTCTCGCGATAAACAATCAACTCTAATTATTGCTTATTACTAGGGACTCCTGTTTTTCGCGAAAATAATTTTGCCTCACTTTGTTTCAATGCCTTACGTGCACATCTGCAGTTCTGCTTCGAGGTCAGTGATTGGATATCTTAACTATCACGAGCCTTGGTATTCTACCGGCAAATAACAGATGTGTGGTGTTGTAAACTTATTCTGATAGGCACAGTCAAATGAAAGACGTCACTTCACAAATACAAACTGCCAATAACCATGAATCAGAATTGCAGATTTGCACGTAAGGCACTGAAACAAACTGGGACAAAATTCTTTTAGCGAAAAATAGGGGTCCGTACTTATTAGAAACAACATTATCGGGCCCCTCGAAATAACTATTTTTTTTAAGCTGTAACTGGAAAAATACCACCCAAACTCGTAAAATACAACGTTGGACGCATGTCTTGGACTTAACTACAAACTTTCCACAAATACAATTGTAGAGTTGCCACTTTGAGTTCCACAGTAAAAAGAGTAGTAGGGAAACACTACACGCCAGTTTGGCGCGCCGAGAATATAAGCGATGCTGTTATCGTCGAGTGTGGAAAGCTGAACCATATCGCTTTCACTGTCTTCGCGCGTCACATGCAGAAAATTACATCCGGTGTATAGCCCTCTTAAGGACCCGGAAATATCGTGGGTTCAACGCCCAGCGGCTGGACTCCACAGTCCTATATACACTCAGTCCTCAGATACTTGTTCATTGGCCAGTTGCACGGGTGACTAAGGGCCGTATCTATACACCTCTTTCGAATGACAATCAACTGCTCACCAATGCTTTCTCTATGGGGATAGCATTTGGTTGTCATTCGAAAGAGGTTTATAATATCGACCCTAAGAATAGGAAGGGAGGCAACGAATGTGCAATTAATGTTTGTTATTCGAGTTCCCACAGTCGATAAAAACGTTTGCCCAATAGGGGCGTAAATAACTCAAATGGAAAGGAATTTGACAGTACCCTACTGCATTAAACAATTTATAATTTCTAGGTTTCATCGGATTTTGTTGGATGGTACCGTAATTTTCGTGTGTCTGGCAACTTTGAGTCAGAGTTTCTCAGCTGCTATGTTTTCGTTGGTCCCATTTTGCGAGTAAAGAAACCCTTGGGGTCCAGAAATTTTATTTTAATTACTCTAGTTATGTTACAGAAATTCCCTCCACTGCTGGACTGGAACTGCCTGGCAAAGTTCCTGACTTCAGTGACAAAGTTCGAAGTAACGTCATTACGTCAGAGAAATTACCGACAACTTTCAATACTTCAGTTGGCAAGGCGTCTCGACATAACGAAATTAGAAGAGATTTGAATATTAGAACTAAGCCAAGATCTAAATCACCTTAACCATTTTACTTATTAAATGTTTCGGTTTGAAGTAACTTATAACATAATTCCGTGGAAATATTTTGCCCATTAATCTACACCGGAATTGTTTTCGTACATCTACGTTGTAAAGTTTTTAAAGTAATTGCCAATCTTCTATTTTTTTAAATCAGGTACACAGTATGAAGAGGTTGCAATTAATAAATATTGCTATACGTCAAAAAAAATTCATAAGAACTTGTTGTTACCGTTTCTCTCTATATAACACACGAACCAGTTAAAATATTACTCGGAACACAAGGAGACAATGTTGTTAGAAGTATCTATAGTTACTAGCCTTGTAACATACAGTACTAACTTTGATTCTCCTATTTTGAAACATCTCATAAACGTTGAAGATGATAATGGTTAGGGACTTATATTTTTCATGAAAATATGTTTGCATCACTTCGTTTCAATGTCTCACGTGCGCAATTGCAGCGCTGCTTCGCGGTCAGTGATTGCACAATTTTAAGAGTCAATCGTCACAGTGTATTCTCATATTCTTCGCTTTTATAAAATTCTGCCAAGAATAGTGTGTAATTTGATATTATAGCATTATTTCCATTTACCTTGCGCTACCGTACTAGCATCTCGGTTGAAATTTTTAACGGATATTAAGGCTACAATCAGACAAGCAAATTAAGAATTTAAAAAATGCTGGACTGATTGCGGAGTAAATATTGGCTGAAAGTTTCAACTGCGACACTCGTACTGTAGCGAAAGGTGAACAGAATTCACACTGTAATAGCAAAGTTTTTTTTTTTTTTTTAAATTTCAAAATGGAGAGAAAAAAATATAAAATGCGAACTATGCGGAGCCGTAACTCTCGCCGCACACGGCACAATATTCCTTACAATATTGTATACTAGGAGTCGTACTTGCTCGGCTATTAACTTCTCTACTCAAAATCTTGCCTGCTGCTAGCAGCCCTGCGAGCTCAGGTACTGGATTTGCCTCATTTCCGGCGTCCGGATTTCGTTGCGAGCTACACTACAACATTTAAGCAGCGACCAGTCTTAATTCATCAAAACAACAACACTAGAAGTTTTGGCGCGCACGAGTATTGAGAAGCATGAACATGGAGGGAAATAATTGGACGACAGAGCAATTATGAGTATTAATAAATGCTTATAGAGAAGAGCCCTGTTTGTATGTGGTGAAAGTGTTAACTACCACAGTAAAAAATTTTTCGTGACTTTCACAAGACATTATTTTGAAATAGTTGTGAACACAACTATTTAAGAAGCCATTATCGTGTGCAGCGAAAACTTGTATCGTACCTACGACATCGGCTTGTAAAAGAAACTTGTAAAGAATCCAGTACACAAACATGTCAGGAAAATGGTACCGTTTGCACTTAGCTTAAGTGTTCTACTCGCTAATCACAGACTGTCCCTATTTGCAGAGTGAAATAAGCGACACATCTTCACGTAATACATGCTGCCAATAAACATCCGCAGATGTGCACATAACGCATTAAAACAAAGAGGTGCATAATTTTTTATTTTATTTTTTTATTTTTTATTTTTATTTTTTTTTTTAGCAAAAATGGACTGTCCCTAGCTATTAGAAGCCAAGGAAACGACTTTGTTTAAAGTACTGCCAGTTCCTGGACTTCTACAGCACTAACCATGATTATAATCTTCTGAAAATTGCCATAAAATGTACTGATTTTAATGGTTTATATCACTCTACAGAACACCTTACACACATTCGATCAGCTGTAAACAAACATTTAATTTATGATATGAAAAAAAAAAAATACCCAGAAGTACGCGAAATACACAGGAGAAAAGAAAGGGCCTTCCTCAGCTGGCTGAATCATAATTTGAATACGTTTCACGCTTCAGATTGAAGACAAAGGAATCCCTCTGTAAAGGAATAATTATCGAAGCACATTAATTTTCCTTCGCATTCACGGCGTAGAAACTGTAAGCGCCCTGAATCAAGGACAATGCTCCAGAAATGTCTCCTACCTTGCTCTGTCTTCCGAGAACGTCTTCGATGTTGTAAACACTACCTCAACCCCTTCCTCCAGATCCTTACCAACCTCACAAATATTTCCTCACTAAACATTTTCCACCCGCCACGGCCTTGTCAAGACCTCGCTCTTTAGTTTCGCAGTGGTTTCGAAAAAAAATTTTAACGCAAATTTATACGTATATCAATAATTCATTCGTACAGTCTTAACACTAATATATCATTGTTTGTTTCTGAAATTTTCTGTTGCACTACACCAAACGGCTTTTTAGATTTATGTCCCTGAAATATTACATATTTCTTTGTGAAAATAAGCTAAAATGAAACAAATTAATTTTTTGCTAGTAAACGGTACATTATTAAAAAAAAAAAAAATAAACGCTCTGGCAAAATTGTATATCGTATGACAGTACACAGTCTAATTTTTTTTTTTTTTCAAAACATTTGGTTAAAACCACGGTCGTAGAAGAACAGGTCTGGACACTCGCCTGGAAACTTGACCCCCTTGTTGTTTGGCTGTAGTTCACCAAGTTACCGAGAATATTGTGTTTTATTGGCGCTGATGTTACGGCGGTCGGACTAAACTCCGCCCACTTCCTTTCCGCTGAGATAAACAGTTTATCAAAACGTATTTTTTATCAATTTATGAAACACTTTCTTCGCTCACAAATTTAAGAAAAGGCTCCAGCAATCTTTATTTACTTTATAAATTTAACAATGGAAAAAAGTGGACGGAGTTTGAGTCCGACCGCCCGGGAAACAGCGCCAAAAAGTACAACAATCTCGGTAACTTGACGAACTACAGCCAAACAACAAGAGGGTCAAGCAAAATACATTGTTAGATAGGCGAGTGTCCAGACCTGTTCTTCTACGACCGTGGTTAAAACATATTTTAGTTATTTGCAATTGTTTGAAATAAATGAAAGGCCATGGTCTTGGCCTGAATCTTCGATAAAACAGTAACTCGCGTACATGCACAATGTGCACGTACACAAATGAAAATAGGCTTTCTTTGGAACACAGTTCGCGATTATCGTGACGTGACGTGCCGTGTACATAGCGGCACTGAGGCATAGATGTGTAAGAAATCGATAAAATTTTATTTCGAGCCGTGTGCGTAAGAATAAAGAGAGATAAAAAAATAAAATAATTTACTTCAGTTTTGCGTTATTTACAGGAACTCATGCTGACTATATTATTATTTCATTTAGATACATCTGGAGTTCGGAGAAAAAATCTGCTCTGACTTAATTAATTTTGAATTCCTTACATGCAGCTCTGCTTTGAGGTTAACAGCAGTGTACGTGTGCAAAGGCGTCACTAATTTGACTGTGCCTATGGGACTAAAGTTACTGCGATATCACACGTCTGTAATTTGGCTAGGATCCCAACACGCTGAGAGTTAAAAACGTCCAATTACTAGAGACCTCTGTTTTTCGCGAAAAGTAGTTTGCCCCACTTTGTTTCAGGGCCTTACGTGAACATGTACAATTCTTCTTCGTGGTTATTGTCAGCGTGTCTATGTGAAGAGCCGTATCTCATTTGACCGGGCCAATTACAATAACGTTCCTGCAACAACACACGCCTGTGATTTGCCGGTAGAATACCAAAGCTTGTGAGAGTTACAATATCCAATCACTGACCACGAAGCAGAACTACAGATGTGCACGTAAGGCACTGAAACAAACTGATGAAAAATTGTTTTCCCGAAAACCTGTTGCTCTAGCTACTATTGATAACGTAATGTCCGATGGGCTTTGTGAAATTCTTTTCTAGTCCAGTTTTGATCATTAACTTCTACAGGGACTTTGATTTTCGACAAAATATTTCTACACCAACTTGTTTCAGTGTCTTAGTTCCACCTCTGCAGTTCTGCTTCTTTGTTATTGGCAGAGTGTGTTTGTGTACAGACGTCTCCCACTTGACCCTACCAGTCATAATAATGTTACTGCAAATAACACACGCCTGTGATTTGCAATGAAACGTTAAGATACGTGATAGTTAAATTCAGCCAATCACTGACCATGAAGCTGAGCTGCAGATGTGCTCACGAGGCACGGAAGCAAAATGCTGAAGAAGTATTTAAATAAAAAACCAGGGGTCCTTACACTTATGTATTATATCTGTGGAGTACCTCGAAAGAAGTTTCCGTACCTACGCTTGAAATATTTAGAGAGTTGCTGTTACTACGTACGAGCGCCGCCTACCACACGTAAAATGCGCGAAGTGTGTTCGTAATTACGTTATTTTTAATTTAACTATACCACACGTGCTTATTAAGTCAATTTGCGAAAAAAAAAAAAAAAAAAAAAAAAAATTAAAAAAAAAAAAAAAAAAAAA
>PNEQ01013307.1:0-86199 GCA_003012365.1 Medauroidea extradentata
CTCGGCCTAAAAGTCACTTGCCCTAAACGTCACTTGGCCTAAAAGTCACTTGCCCTAAACGTCACGTGCCCTAAAAGTCACTTGCCCTAAAAGTCACTTGTCCTAAACGTCACTTGGCCTAAAAGTCACTTGACCTAACAGGCATTCAGCCTAAAACTATTTTAGGTCATATGACTTTAGGTCAAATGGAGTGTACCCATTAATTAATCTAGAGAGCAGATAATGAAATCCTCGTTCGAGGGTGTTGTTACACCGAGGATTCAACAGTCGTTCCTCAGACATAACCGAAAACATTTGACATTGCCAATGTTTCTCTCCAGACAGACTCGGGCATCGTTTATGTCGGCCCTTACTGCATGTGTTATCACAGCCGGTCCTTTTTCTTTTTCTTCACAATCTTCTATCTTCCGCTACCGCCGCTTCTCGGTTAGTTGAATTCGGCCTGAGACTTTCGTGATTCACAGGTTTTTGTGATCGACTTCGAAATGAATTCCGTAACATAGCTTATCACATAAATATCCGATAGTGTTCGAAACTCCGAAGATAACATAGTGTGCTTACAAATACGATATGGTTGAGATTTGTATGATCAGGCCTAGTCATAAAGTAAACTATAGACTCTAGCGAAAGTGCACTGAAAAAAGTGTATAGTTGTAGGTACCTTGCATTATTTTAAAATAGGGACAACAAACCAGTTTGTTTGTCGGTACTGTTCCTTAAACAATACGTTTGGTATTAGAAATAGAGAACCGTATTGCTTTTACACATCAGATAGCGACTTGTACAGAACCGATTGTTGAAGGAACTATCCAGATAGTACCGACAACCAAATTGATTTGCTATCCCTACTTTAACAGAAATATGGTAACTTCAACATTCCTTTTTTTTTTTTTTTTTCCTCAGTGGTGTTCGCAGTTTCAGGTAGCACGATGTTACTAGTTAGGACTACTCCATTAAAAAGCATAACATTTCGGAATTGACGTAGACTAATACAAAAAGCGACGGATAAAATATAATTTCTGCATCGTGCAAATTAAGCAAATAAATTATGATACTAGCTTACATACATTTCCTTCAAATTAAATCGCATAAATATAAAATTACAAACCAAGAATAAATTTAAAGAAAATTGATTTTAAAGAATGACAAATTGCTGTACGATTAAATAATTGCGGCACCCGTAAAACGAGAATGTTTAAATCACGTTTTTTATCAACTATACGCGCCGTTTAACGAAAGTTACTATCTGCATAACACACAGGTGCTATTGGTGTTCAACTGTAGTTGGTGGCACAATTATAAAAAAAGTCGCTAAAACGTTGGTTCGTTTAAAAAACTGCTAGTTATGAAGTTTAATAATTAGTATTCAGAGTGGCAAATTAAAGTGGCCCAGAAACATCAGTTTAATTTGCAGTTTCTGGCGAGGTGAAATAAATTATACACTGGGAACTGTAGTTAAGTTGCGATTTCACAAGACGTATTTATAGTAGTAGGCAAATGACCAATTTTCATGTTCACAATACTAGGTAACTGTACTGCTGTAGAAAACTACAGGAATATGTATCAAGAATGTGTATTATAACAATTGAGAAAACGTTATTATAAATCTAAATAAAACTATAAAAACGGCAATCGTAGATCGTACTTTCCCCGTTTTCTTTGAGCATATTATCTGCGCAGCTACCAAATGTGCAATATTTTAGCGTCATAAATAGATGACTGGAAATGCATCAAACCAGCAAAACGTTTTTTTCGTGAGGTTGTCACAAAATATTACCTAGGATTGCCTGCTCATAGTTTTCTTGTAATGACATCCGCTAAGGTAGTCAAGAGTTTATTTCAGAGGCGAGCTCTCACAAACTCGGGAAAATTGCTTCCTGACCGCCTCCAGGCATGATTTCTACGGTGTAAACATATTGCTTTGTAACAAAACTTCAGAAAACTTTGTTGTCAACCAAAATCACCAGTTTGTCGAAAATGTTCGTTTTTGTTTACATATATATAGCCACGTATAAAACACTTCGTGCGGTATGTAATTACCTGGAATAAAGTTTTATAATTATAACATTCATAAAGTGCTACATACGGAAGTTAAATAATTTGTCTGTAGTTTGAATACATGAAAGTAAAAAATAATGATACGTACTAAATTAGTTGAGGTGGTCTCAAGGCACTGTTAAGGAGTGTACGGCCGATGCGACGATTCGAATCCCTGTACAAAAACTTATTTTTCTACCTAAAGTGATTACACGTAAAATGTATTTATTAAACAGTTATAAATTTCACCCCCTTCCTTTCCAATTGCAAGTACAAATTCAAGAAATAACCTTGTAAAGTTACAAATAAATATTGTTAAAACTGGTTTTTCAGGGAATTCCCTAGCAAAAGTACAAAACATTTTGAGTGACTCAACGTTAATCGAATCTAATCACTGATATAGTCCATCCCACGAACGCGTACAATTTTTTTGATAGATGGAAAAACCCTACAAACCAAAATTGTGATGCTCAGTGAACCACCGGAAACGCTGCCAGCATAAATGTCAGAAAAGGCACTGGTTCTGTAGGAATGGACTATAACTACGATTTTGTGGCGAAAATGATTTTGCGCTATTTGATTTCAATGCCTTATATACGTATCTACAGCTCTTCTTCTTGGTCAATGGTTAGATTATTGAACTCTCACTTATGGGGTCCTACAAGCAAATCACAGGCGCACAATGTCACAATAACATTATTCTGATTGGAGCAGTCACCATGAAGTAGAACTGCCGATGTTCCCAGTAAGGCATTGAAATAATGGTTCAAAAATATTTTCGTGACAAACTCGTGGTTGCTGGAGGGCCGCGACCCGTAGTTCATGTTTATGTTACAGGCAGGAACGACGGCTAGTGAAGTACAATACTGTGTACACTGGCATGAAACATTTACCTCGTAGACTGGTACTGTTCGTGACATAACCGCCTATATAACTGTACATAATTCTATAACACTGTATATATAACTGTATATATCTGTATATAAGTGTATATCACTGTATTTAACAGCTAATCAGCGTGGTGTTCTAACATTGCGGTAGTAGGAACAACGATTGGGAGCTACATAAATTTCGTTAGCTCGCCGTAAATGCCACCAGTTCTACGCTTCTTATACCAGCAATGTATACGGCATGCATAGCAGTTCTACAGAGGCGGACTGTAATTTCAAGAACTTTGGGTTAATTCCTAGTGACCAAACCCCGAAATTCTAAGGTCGTGAAAATAATTTATATGTCCAGTTTTTGTTAGTAAAATCATGTTCGTGATTGTGCTGGCCAAGCAACGTAATTTTACTACACGTTCTAGCCCATGCCAAACACACCTTGTGAGACATAAAACAAACTATTGTGTTGCTCCAAATTTAAAAATAAAAAAATACAAACTGGTAGATATTTAGAACACATGAATATTTTTAATGTGTTAATTTTATGTAACCCTAGTGGTGATGCTGTCACTGTAAAACTCGCAAACCAAATAGAATAAAAACTATAATTCGCTTCTGTAGCTCATTTCTGTTTATAAGCACACGTTTGTCAGCCAACGCAAGTTTACGATTACAATCTTATAATTAGCAACCAAAATACTTAAAATCTGCATGTTCTGAAGGAGCCCACTGACAAGAGAATGGGGACTGTATATTATTTCCACACATAAGTCATGACGTGGATTGGAACAGGATCCTGTATAAAAATTCCTGCCCATGTCTATTTTTTTGTCGTAGAACACCGGAAGAAGTACTATATTCCGTCATGAGAAGCTGTAGAATATTCCTCGCGCATGTGATGCGATGTCAACTGCAGGTTAAAAAACACCTTTGAAGTAGTTTTTTGTTTCCATCTGTTAATATGAACTTAGCAGTGTAAGTAATCAAAGTAGTGTGTAGATTTCACCGTAATCGCTGCAGCCTGAAGCCATATACTTTTATTCTTAGACTTGACAAGACTGTCTTTAAAAGTGATCAATTTGCCAGTAACATCGTAATATTCTATTCTTCGAGAAAAATAATTATAGGAAATACACACTGTTTAAAATTTTCTTGTTTTAAACCACATTCGTTTCATATTGACCAGAACAATTCATTGATAACAACTAAAATTTTTGTTTTCGCCACAAAATACAAACCGTGGCAGGCAAGATAAAAAAAACCAGCAGCAATTTTTTTGCAATTATTTTTTCCAGTGTGACTGTAATGCAAACTTTAAAATGTTACGAATACATAATAATAACGATGTTATTACTAATCAAAAATTCAGTACACGTTTTTAAAATTAATTAGATCCTACTCACTACTAGTAGTGAGAGCACGGGCATTCTAGTCCAATATTGAAAAAAACCGGCACAAAGTGCATTTGAATATCATAGGCGCACCCTCCCTCCTCTCGATGGGGGAGCAAGGCCTCTGATTGGTCGAGGACTGTTTCTAGGAGTTGTGTCAGGGTCTGTGATAGGCTGGTTGACCTTTTGGTTCGAATGGTACAAGGCCAAGATCCATCATTTCGACATGTTTCACGATAATTAACGTGGTATAATTTTCACTAGACAAAAAATTGTGTAGATTTGGTAAACTGGTTCATTAAGAGTGTTCAAGTACGATAAAGTCATAATTTTATATTTATATGAAATAGTGTTAGTTTTGTAGACGATACTTGTGAATACAGTACCTCTTACAATACAATTTTAGCTGGCGTAGTTTTCCCACAACGGTGCGTCAAAGCTAAAATTGTTTCGTAAGAGGAAACTTGACTCACAAGCATCGTCTACAAAACTAACAATATCTCATAAAAATATAAAATTATGATTTTTTCGCACTTGAACACCCTCAACGAGAATTTGCTTGACTGCATAATTAGCTGAAACTATAGCACATTTCGTCTTGAAAATAATTAGTTAACATAGTGTACATTGGTTGTAACAAAACTGTGCAGCAGTTTTTTGATGTCGGCTCTCGTTGAGGATTTAAAAATAAGTATCTTAAAAGCGGTAGATATGATGGATCATGGCCTTAAGCGCCACGAGGGCTTTGATAGGCTGATGGCTCAGGCATCACCCAGGAGTAGAAGAGGCTATGCCCACACAACAACACTCCTGGGGAACAACAATGCACACATCCCTCCCTGTGATACAAGAGTTTGTGTGTTGCGTACAAAAGTTTTGCTTCTGTACAGCATAAGTGTCTGTTGTGAACTGAATGTTCACCTGAAATTCAAATACTTAACTTGAAATAGCATTTATGATACACTGGTTGATGCAAACTTGTATACATCAGGGTGGCTACAGAGTTCCTGCCAAAAAATTCCCTGACATTTCCCTGACATTTGCGTAACTGAAATACTTTACTTTAACAAATTAAATTCTTTTCTCTGAAAAATATTTACCAGAAATCACATCCAAATGTTAATTAAATCTTGAGTTTAATGTACCTTAAATTAAATCATAACGTTACTCACCAAATGATTCCTTGCGATGACATCAAAGAACTCACAGGTACAGAATTTGTTGTTGTATTTGTGTTTACAAATACAGTACCACTTTCACAAAACAAGTAAAATTTTAAAACAAAATTCACATAATTGCATCTAGTCTCACAAAAAATGCAAGCCTAATTAAAACGATGTCTGCATGTTACCACCACAGCAGTCATTTTATGTACAGCATATATACATTTGGAAGAAAAATTTCAACTCTTCAGATGAAGAATCATGTTTATTTCGAACAATAATTCCTCACACTATCACTTTGAAATTACTACCACTTTGTTAATTATGTTATTTTCCCAGCGTAACCATCGTAAACTTGTAATATTTAACTGAAGACAATAAAATGCAAAGGCTACCTCGACATATCAGCCGGAAAATTAAATTTTTTTATGTAGATGAATGCATTAAATTACTGTGTAAAATTTATAAGCCGACAATTTTTGTTTTCAACGAAATTCCCAACAAAATGCTAGAATTCCCTGACATTTCCCTGTTTTCCCTGACACACTAAATTTCCCTGATATTTCCAGGTTTTCCCTGTTTTCCCTGCTTGTAGCCACCCTGTACATGTACTAAGATACATTACATACAAGTTATAAATGCTGCTTCTGCACTCAGTGCAAATCAGAAGCATTGAGAGAATTAGCATGTAATGAAAGGTTTGCTTAACTTATGTGTAGAGATAATGGTTTATCGCGGGAAAATTTTAGTGTTTGCTGGGTTTCAACATACTTTAAGCTTATGAAAATATGATTGGCTTTCACTTGTGCATAGAGCTTTTACCATATTTGATTAATTAAATAAGAATCCCGCTTCTGTAATATTTTATGTCTATTATTGGTCTGCAGACAGGTATGTTGTGTCAGTGTTTTCAAGACTATGTTGGCACAAAACATTTTCGCGATATACCATTATTTCTACATATCTGTTAGAATTTTTTTCCCCAAGTATGAGGTAGTAGTATGTCATCTCGTTTTCATATCTGTATATAGTATTAAAGTCCTTTTCATTCTTATTTTCTTTCCTAAAGTCTCGTCCGACTTGTTTAGGTAAATATATGTTAAAGCTTTATATGTTCCAAGTATGAGAGCTGTGTATGTAACTTACCTCAGTCTGTCCTAAGATGCTAGTATATTTCTAAGTATGAGAGTTGTATATTCAAATATTTTTAAAATAATTGCTAAATCTGTGTATTTTAAAAAGTCTTATTGTATTTATGAGTTATTAAAGTAATTCTAATGCTGAAAATCTCTTAATTTCAGTTTTAAAACCAAGGCAGTGTTTCACTCCAGCTTCCCTTGTGTTGGTATTGAACAAGTGTAAGAACTAAAGAAAATTTCATACACAGAACCTGTAATTTCAGTTATTTGTATATAAAAAAACGCTGTAATATCAGTTCCCAACAAATGCTACATGCTGTAGTATCTCACTAACACCAGCAAGAAAAATAAAGTCAAAGACGCCTGCAAACATGAGGTAGCAACTACCCTGTGTGGCAAGTTCCATGCCCGGTAAACAACAGGCATTCAGCAAACTGTGTTAGATTAAACATATAACAATATAACATCTATTTATTAAACAACATACTGAAATTAAATTTAGTAAACCTTACTTTAAAATTACAATGTCTTACGCTATCTTAAGAAAGGTATGTTAAATCAGCACTCAAACACAAAACACAGAGAAAGAAACAACAGCTGTTTACCAAGAAGACACACTGGCTACGAATATATTTATATTTAAAAAATATACATTAATAAATTACTCTACACATAAAATAAAATGTCAACCACTTTCCTCCTCCAAACACTTACCCAACTGCACCTCCAAAATGCTTAGAAGGACCATCATGGGAGCTTGACAGGCTGCCTTCTAGCACCAGAGCACCTCCCGCAGCTCAAGGTACCACAGCTTCAGGGTTGGGAACAGGTTTGAGATGAGGTAGAGGTGCTGGCGATGGGGGTGGCATCTACACACCTTCTCTACACTTGTAGTGAGTGTATACTCGCTCCAAGGAGATGATAGTGGATGTTCGGGTGCAGGTGGCTCTGGGATGGCAGTGGAGAAACAAACAATGCCTGAACAATCGCCTCCATGTCGTCTGGAGCCATTCGTTCCACCACCTCTAGGACTGCGAGCATCTCCTATTCGTCATCCCGAACTACCAACCAGTTCTCCGTGGTGAGCAAGGACTACGTCATTCGACACATAAAGTCCACATATATAGGCACCTATTGACAACATACATAGAAGTGGAGTTAGTGCAGGCTTTGAGGCAGGGTTAGTGTAGACATAGGTAAGTACAACCAATAGAAGGCACCATAGGATGCATGCATTTATGCCAGGGTACCAACCAACTAATAGGACATGGTCTGGGGTTCATACCCAATAGCGTTTTTATTTTTTGCAAAGGGACAGCAGCTATGTCAAATGTTCAGTGGTTCTTGGGAAATATACTTTCCGAAGACTGACAAAGAGACAATAAAATTTCCCCTAAGCTTAATATACCAAGGGTAAGATTCTGTAACTTCTCTCCCACGAAGATGGCAAGGCTTTTTATCAAAATCCATACACCATGAGCATGCATAGCATCCCATGACCTCGAATATGTGCTAGGTCACAGAGAAAATTTTGCTATTGCTGCAAACAAATAGTTTACATATTATGGACCCACGAAATTTAAGTGGCCGGAAAGCCCTTCCATCTATTAAAATCCTTGTCTTGACTATGGCATATAATCCTGTCCATAGGATAAATGTGCAAATACTTCGCTAATTTTAGTTCCCAGAAATATAACCCAACTTTTACAGGTTCATTGTTTACAACCTTCACATAATACATTATGATTAGTTTCCTTCGCAATGATACCATAAATATTAATAAGTCTAGTTCTCATAAAATCCCTTTTGAAACACGCTTTGTTTTTGACACACATTCATAGTCACCAATGTTATACCATTCATAGCTAAGATCAAATACCTTAAGGTCCCTGTACCTTGTATGTAAGAGCATACTGTCAGTAAAATCACTTGGAGCCATTTTAATTGTTCCGTGATATTTATAATTATAACACTAGACAATCTGTCGCAAAATCTTTATCCAAGGGTATGAACCATGAGCAGTGAAGTCTCTGTATAACATTTCTTTAATTGTACGTAACAATCGTCCAAAAAAGTGTTTATGAATTCCCTGCCTTACTGTATATTTTAGGTACATGGTGTTTCGTTAATTTAACCACTGCGGCTGTAACTGTCTTACTATGAATGTCCTTAATCGTTCCCACATAAATTTAGAAACAGCCATCAAAATAAACTTAGGCTTATAGCCTTTATTAACTCTGGAAAACAAGATTAAATTAGAAAAGTGAATCGGAAACAAGTCATTTAAATCACATATTATGATTTTGCATCTGGGAAACTAAGTCTGTGAGCCCCATGTAGCTCTTGAGCCACTGTACCAGTACCAATTATTATATGAAGCGAGATTTTTCGAGTTCCTCGATAGTAGAAATTATTTCAGATTCGTGACTGTTGTTTCCAGTCCACTGAGAAGCTGTGAGCCAAAGTAAACAATTTATTATCTTGTTTGTATTATTCCAGTAAGTGTAATTAGCATCACATTCACATTTCTTTAAACCACTTTCCTACACTATGCTACAGAGTCGACTGTTAAGCAGATATTTTGGATGAGTTTTGTCTTTGGATTCACCAGTATCAGGATCATTGTCAAAATATTGCACACATGTGAAATCAAATAAGTAGCAATATATCAGAATCCATATCTGGGTAGGTAGTCATTTGAATGTTTGTTAAGCAATAATTTGTATAAATCCAGACTAACATCCATGGTTATATCACTGACTTCCAGCTTATCTCCAGTAAAAATAAAACTTCCTGATTTCCCAAATACTTTCTGTCTTCGTCTATACATGCAATTTTTATTGTTGTGATCAGCTGCACGATTCTTTAACTTAGGATATTGTGTTGTGGTGAGACTAAGTTTCATCAGCTTTTACTACTGCCAAATGGTCTGTACTTTTTGTAACAATTTTTTTCGAACTTGCTGACTGTTGTATGATGAGAATCCATTGTAATAGCTGAAGTTTGTAATGTATATCTTATTCACTGTATCAGTATTTTGTGATGGGTTCCCAACATTATGCAACACATGTCAATTAACCACACATGTAAATTCCATTGGTGGAAATACATTCATAATCTTGTTTGTTCTTTAACAAGCTCTGCCCAAACTTTGAAATTGTGCACTTCATGCTTCGTCATCACGATAAATAGATTTTACTAAATGGAAAGTTATTTGCTGTACTGAAAACCATACTTGACACTCTAAAGGTTTTAAAATATTGGTTTGCATTTCTGGATGGACAAATGTCTGTTCTGACGTGATCTGTGTACACATATTCAAGGCATCCATTCGAAAAGTATAATGTTTGCGTTTTTACGTAAATTGTGTTTCGGTACTTGCACATAGCTTTGATTTAGATTTTTAAAAAGTTAATGTTCAGGTGATGTCCCAAGCTGAAATGATTCTTGATTCCACCTTGTGGTTCAGTACAGACCTCATTAAATATAAGAACCGATTTTGGTAAGGCATATTTAAACTACTTAATATCAATAGATTATGTAATTTTTTCCAGGCATTTACATTTCGATCAACGTAAAGTTTTGGAAAACAGTAAACATTTTTTATTCGCAGTCCATTTAGTTGCACAAGACGATTTCTCAGAAGATAGGAACTCAGGCACACAAGCAGAAAGTGTATTTTATAACAATGGGCTATGCATTCCAGTTGTGTGTTGTTGTCCACATCTGAAATTGTCACTGGTAATTCGTGCTCTTGCTTTGATATCTTCATTTTTTATTTACAACCTTCGGCTAAATGCTTACCGCAAGAGGTTCACCATGCACAACTGTGATGAATAAACACATACTATAAGTTACTTCTGTTTGGCTTGTCTGCTTTTCTAATTCTAGTAATACAGGATATCATACTCTCGTGGGTAAGGATTGTATGGAGTGTCTTGTAGTAAAACTTGTAGAGCTGACAAGACATGTGTGTGACACTTATAAAATATATGTAGCCAAGAAACTGCTTAGTGCAGCTGATAGTGTCTAGCTTGTATAACTAACCATATATCATGTTTGCAAGAAATATTTGTATTTTGCTGTGAGCAATGGCTCAGATAAGGACAAAATTGTACTTAACCATGGCCACGACGTAACTAGTGAGCTTAAGAGGGGATATATATATATATATATGTATATATATAGTGTAGCTCACAATGCCTATTGCAAAGAATCAGATTGTAGCTGTTCTACACAACATGCAAAATATGATGACATTTTCTCATGTACCTTTTGGTCACTCCCCGTGTTCCACAGGCAGATAGCAGTGACGTTTTGGAAAATCCAGTTGATATTAGTCGTTGGGAATGTGATGGAACATGACAAGTGTAGCACCAAGCACATTCCCTGTGGAAACACTGTCCAAGGAGGCACAGACATAGTATGGATCAGGTTCACTGATACCTTTAATTTCATGAATGCATCGCAGGAATTGTTAGCTGGTAATCTGATGTCGCACCAGCTAAAACTCAAAGGCACAGTTACCAGACGATGTTCAGCTTGACTATGCGCAAATAAATAGAGTGTTTCCATACAACAATGCAATGTCTACGCAAAAACTTAAGAGCCCTAAGCAGCTGGCATGTAAACATTGTTGTAGCATGTTAGGAGAAATTGTTTATAAATAATACTACTAAATGTTTGCTCAATACATTTTTATACGAAAAGAAAACACATTTAAAACACTATGCTTCTCTATTTTTGTTTTCTAGATATCATGTTTAGAAACACAGATTCGGTGCACCCCAAAATGGTTTAAAATTGTTTTTTTTTTTTTTATACTGCTGTCACATAAAAAATACCAACTGGAATCTTCAAACAAAACTAGATAAACACATGCGGCACATTTTGCTGTGCACCTTCTGTAAATAAAAAGGTAGGGTCATCGCTTAGTCTCACAGAAAAAAGCCAACAACCAAAACATTATGCACGGTTATCGCGCCCTATGCATAGAGGCGATATGGCTGTTCATGCATGAGCCAATCTAGCTCTTATCGCCTGGCTGTTTCTGTACTTCCGATGTGGCATCTACTGCCTGTTGTATAGGTCTCTTAAGGGAGATTTCCCTTATCCTAAGGATGCATTCTACAATGTAATGCGAGGTAAGGTGTGAGCGAGAGTGATTACATGCTCACTCAGTCCACATGGAATGTATTCCACTGTAGTATTAATGAGGGATACCCCTCGACCAATCATAGGCTTTCTCCCTTTCTCAAATGCAGGTTGTGCCAATTTTGCTCTAAGTTGTTTTAGAACGCCCATTCTCCCACTACATACACTCTACTTACTAATAAATTTTTGGTAGTTTCAGAAAACTTTGTACAAATATTGCGATTTTCCCTGTAAAGTTATTAGTTCTTAAAGGGACATTAATAACTGTAATCAATCAAAATACGCAGTTGGCCGGGAATTATAAAGTAATAAACATAGAATAAAGTAAATATACATCTAAAAGACATCCTATAAAATTAAGAACGTTTGTTGAACTGTGATGTGTGTGTATATATATTAAACAGAACAAATAGCATGTAAGTTGAGTGTATAGTTCATAGTTTATCAAACATAGTTCGAATTCTGTTGCGTTCACTCATCATTAAATACGTACACATATAAAACTATATCTTTGACATTAATTGTATACATACGCCCATTTTCATGATCAGACTAAAATAAGTAACTCAAATTTTATTTTCCTCGAATACAAATACAAATACAAGGCTATACCTTGCAATTATAGTCATATACATCGTATTACTTTACGATAAAGTATTATTTCCAAAAATAATTTCTTTGGGAATAACTTTTGCCGTTCTACAAACAATTAACTGTTTTTGGAAACTGATTTTTCTGGATTTTCTTGCCTGTAGATATTCTAACCTTCATAATTTATAAAGTGAAAAATTCGGATTGAAGAAGGGGTTGAAAGAGAAGGTGTAGCGGTTTGGACTTTTACATGGTAAGAGGGAGGGCCTCTTTCCACTGTTTGTCAGAAAGGTGTAGAAGTCTGTGATCATCAAATTAAAAGCAAGATTTTTTTTTTAACCTGTTATGCTATATTATCTATAGAAAACATAATTTATTTTTGCAACTTAATGAACGCATATTTTGCCACCAAAACGCAGTCTTCCCGTGTAACGATGTGCGCCGCAAAGAAACATACAAATTTACTGTGTAACAACCAGCACTGTATGGTAAAATATTTTCCGATAATATTTGCATCACTCATATGGGCGAAATTCAATTTCGCTTGTTTTTAAACGACGATGTTAACAGTGGCAGTGGAAGTTGAAATTACTACAGTAGGCAGAAAACTAATGACTCTAAACAAAGCAGATTTGCGATCACTGTGAGAATCTTTGACGATACTGTTCACACCAAAAATTTTATGAGATCGTGAACAAAAATTTGCATCAAAATTGCTTTCATCGACAACAGAAGAAAAATATTTTTTGTAAACATTATGACAAAAACTTTGCCAACACAAAATATTGTTTTGCCCCTTCGTAACGTTTTTATGGGCAGGATATTTAACCACGTCAACTGATTTTTTTTTTTTTTTTTTGCGGTTGCTGTGACATTTCAGAACGAAGCACCACATAATGTGTCCGGAATTACGTTGAAATAAAATATTCTTGTATGAAATACATGAGTACGTGGCGTCGACGTACGGTGGTTTCCGTGCTTGTTGAGGTTGTGTTCATTTCGCCACTGCATGGATGACACGGTGCAGGAAAACCTGCGAGCCGTCCAGCTGCAGTGTACTGTGCAGCGATCGTGTGGAAGAGTTGCAATTGTCAGAACTTTAGTTTACAAGATACTATAATGTATGTACGCTGATCAGTTAGGTACTACAAGAACTACAGGCGTTTACAAAAATGTGCGGGGTTAGGGTGGGTAAAACAAAATGTCAGATTCCGTTGTACAAAACGTAACATGAGTAAAGCTTAACCGTTACCTAATGTTCACCGACATTTTTTCGATCTACTTCTTACTTACCCTGCTCTGGGGTAGATTAACCAGAGGTTAGCAGACGAAAATCGCAATTTAGCGCAAAAAAAAATGTTTAACAGTTCACGCAATCAAAACCATAACGAAGTGCAACTGAAAAGAATGTGTTCAGAATTAAAAAAAAAAACATACGGAACGAATATTACATAAAATAACGTGTAAAGAATGTACTGCGAACTTCACATTTAGCAAAATATTTAACATATTATAATTACGCTTTTTTTTTTGTTTCCGCCATCTTAAATGTCCGAACAACATTAAGCGTGTGAAAGTGAGGAAAACCCGTAATTATATATTTGTATGAAATCGTGTTAGTTTTTTAGTCGTTACTTGGGAGTATATTTTCCTCTTACAGAAAATAGCTCAGCCCAGTATTGGAATTTCAGAGACAAATTTGGCATGTCATCGTTCCTATATACCGCGTAAACCAACGAAAAAGATGGAAATAAAAAAATTTAAACTACATGCCACCAAAACAAACAATTACAAAATATTTTTTTAAAATAAAATTGTTACTTTTATTTTTATTAATTAAACACAAACATATTTTGTAACGGATTTATATATATGTCAAGTGGTTCTGGCTATCCTAATTTCTGTTCCCCGAAATCATTCCAAGCGAATCCGACTCCTACCCCTTTTCCTCCGTGTTCCTCTATCAAAGTCTTGGGCTCTTAGAGGGCACATAAAACGTCCAAATAAATTAATAGAAATATTTAAGAATGGTCATTGTAACGTGAAATAAAATATTCAAAATAGTTATTGGAACGAATTGACTATACGCTAGTGTGTTTGGTGCAAAATAAAATCAAATTTAGCGACATTATAAGTTTTGTATTTTTGTATACTTACAAAAACTTCATTGGAATCTGGAGCTTAAAAATTGCACAGAAACACGACAAACAACTATCAAATTTACGTGAAATAATTTGCACATAATTAGTTTGTACCTATAGTAAAAAGTATTGTCAGAGTTGCATACACTGTAAAAAAATGTTTGTACATTTTACAAAGAAAATCCTTGGCAACCCAGTTGCCGAAGACATTCCTTGTAAAACTACAATGGTTGTCCTTGTAATAAAATACAAAGTATAGGTTTGCACAATTACAAGGACTAGCCTTCTAGCTATAATTTTCAGTTTGGAAAAAAATAATTTTAAATGTTCATTGTACTTCATAAATAACACTGAACATAATTATCAAACAACATTTGAATAAAGGTGTATACATGAAAATATCTTGAAAAAATAATTGTTCTCGGGAGGTGCTAAGTTTCGAATCACTCTCCACACACTTAGCTTCCACGCATGTTACCACTATACCACTGTATCTCTTAGTCTTTATTTATTTGTATACATTCAATTTACAGTTCAGTAATAATTATTTCTTTTAAAGCACGCAATTAATATAAACATTAACTTTATTCTAGAAAAATACTTTTCAGAGGTTGTGATCTTTGCATAAGTAATTTCCGGCGAACTTAAGATTTTTGTAGACTACACATTTTTTTCTAAGTTTTTTTTTGCGAACAAAATCCGTTTAACAATATAAAATAATAATTTTACAAGGAAAATTTTTCAAAATTTACAATAGTTTGTACAACTACGAAGAAGGGCCTTGTCATATATTTTACAAAATAATTTACAGTGCAGGAACTGTCGGTATAGGTACAAAGAATTCCTTTGTAGTATTACAAAGTTTACCGTTGTAACTTCGTAAACTAATGATTTTATAAAGAAAATCCTTGTAAATTTTTCAAATTTTTTTAGAATGTATTAACCCTTTCTCGGAAGCTTATTTACTAGTATTTTTATTGTTGTTACAGCTTTTCCTCGAAATTTAACGTCTCGCTGTACCCCTCGAGATCTTCTTTCACAAGCCGTCTTCTTTGATGGTGTAGACATACGGATTCTCAGAAAACGACAGAAATATTTTAAGAGTTCTGAAATATGATAATGGAGAAGATTAGGTAATTTGAACAGACATATCGGATGACCAACGACAAAGTCTTGAATAAAGTCCATGAACAAAGATTTTTTAAGAGTAGTTCTATGAAATAAGAACACCAACTTTGGTTATAATTTGCGAAGGAGTGGAATATTGAGTGCTTTCATTTAACGGCTTGTTGAAGAAAGACGAAATAGTGGGAAGAAGGACAGGTCTACAACTATACTGAGAACCTCAAAGGAGGAAATAATGTGGAATTTTAAGAAGTGGCGCAAGAAACTGCAAATATAAAATTACGGTTTACTCTCGTCGAACCTATTTAAAAATAAGTTTAATTTTATTGATCGTTAATACGACAGAACTGTGGTTACAACTTAAATCTGTTGTTACATTGCTTTCACTAATAAGTATTTGCTGTTTTCCCGAACATGGAATTTGCGGACAAAAAATTTGGGTGCATATAAATTCCTGGACGTTCTTCTCTAACAATTACCTATGCTTTATGGTGAATGTGGTGGCAGTTATAATCACATATGGTACCAGGACTCTACATGACAACTTGCCGTGGATTTGAATATGGACTGGGATATGTTCCGAACCACTGTACAAAGAAAATATGGCTTCGCTTCATGAATTAGTCCACTTACGTTATTATTGAAAATCTATAAATATTGACTTATAGCCAAGATCCGTTCCAAATTATTCGCGCCATAGTTAATCATAACATGCATGGCGCTACTAAATAATTTGTTTTATATGGAGAAATAAATACTTTTGTTGCTGAAGCAAAACTACTGTTCTGTTTTTATTTTGTTGCCAAAGTGTAATATTTGGTCATAACAAATATTTGCTTGTTTGTACATCGATTTTGCGCTGATATATATATATATATATATGTTATCACCGAGACTCGAGCCCGGTACTTTCCAAAGTGAGGATCACTCATTAGCCAAGACTGTACACACATCCTAATGGACATATGGCTCGTAAAATGCATGACTACGCATATATTAACACATTTCATTTTATGTGTTTATTTTTCGTTTGCTGTAGATATGGTTTCATTCGGACAGCTTGTACCTAATTGAAGCGTCATTAAATACACTTTCAAATGTAACTATAATTATTGTCACAGAAATGTCAAAATAACTCTCGAGGCGTATTATTAACTACGGCGTGTACGAACAGTAAGGTTTGATTGAACCAGCAGAACGTACAATTGTCTACTTCCACCATCAACCAAGTATTTTATTGGCAGGCGTATATTGTCAAATAAATATCAGTACATATTTTGTTAAGTTAACAAAAGCAAGCGTGTTGCCATTGGTGTTTTGTTCTAAAAAAATATATGTATAACGTTATTAGCTCAAATAATTATATATTTCGCCATTGGCATAAAAATATTTGAAAACATTTATTTCAAAGAGGGAGCTAACGATTGGTAACAAATTAAGGACAGGTTCTCATTGTCAAATTAATTTATTTCGAGGGATTGTTAAGCTTACATATATCCACACACTTCGTTTTCTGCACGTTGTATATTCTGTATACACACATACAAACAACTGGTTAAAACGCATACAATAATTTTTAATATGATAAGTTTGTATAGTTATTGTTAACACGTTTCTCAAATAAGTAATAAATATTACAATAAAAATTTCGCAAAGCCTTACGATTAAGAAAAGGTTTCAGAAGGAATTTAACCAACCTTCATTAGCACTGTATTCGACGTGAAACCAAACGAAATTCGATGTCGTGCTGCAATTGTAATACTGTCTGTACTTTTTCTGGAATCGTGTCACTAATTTTTTTTAAATATGACTACAGCATTTGGCTAGACGTGTACAAAAACTGTAAATGCATGGATGCATTGCTTTAGCCGATATGATTTTGTGAAACACTAAACAAATCTACAAAAGGTTTTAAGAGTTTAGAGTGAAATGAAAGCTTGTGAACGAGTAAGTCTCCAATTTGACCATCAAGCAACTATAGCTTAATGTTTGTCTATGCGAATGAATGTGCGCACATAAACTGTAATAGTAAGTACTACATGTGTAATTAGTGAAGTGAATATTGGTACACTATGTTTCGTATAACGTTTGGGAATTTTGACAGTTCTAAGGGACATAAACTTGTTGTTATGCAGTGCCAGTCCAAGTGAAAATCGAAATTTTGCCTTTACGTGCTGTAAAGACGAATGGGGATGGGGTGACTGGAAGATACCATTTGAAAGGCACACACGCACATATCCAAGACTTACCCAAGATGCAAACCTGAAAACCCGCGATCCAAAAGTAAACTGCCCAACGATAGTTTTCCAATTGTTGTATTAAAATGAAATATTTCTCAAGTAGTTACGACAACCGTCAATGATACTTACAAAAATTTATATGCTTAATATTTTTGTGTATAATAAATAAAATCAAAAAAGTTTCTCAAATCATATCACTTATTCATATGATACATAATTGGTAGGGCCCGGTAGTTTTCGCGAAAAGATTTTTGCAGCACTTTGTTTCAGTGCCTTACGTGCGCACCTGCATCTCTGCTTTGTGTCCAGTGATTGGATGTCTTAACATACTATGTCTGCAGGTTAAACCCGCAAATCACATACGTGTTGTGTCTCAGTTATCCATGAACTGATTGGCACAGTCAAATGAATAATAACTCTGCACAAAAACCCTCTGCCAATATTCATGAAGTTGAGCTGCATGTGTGCACGTAAGACACTGAAACAAAGTGGGGCAAAAATCTTTTCGCGAAAACTACCGAGCCCTAATAATTGGATAAAGAAATATTTCAGCCGATAACTGTCAAATTTTAGCACGTTGTTTGGCAGCAGTATTGATAAAGATTATTTAATGTTTTTTTTATTTAATGATCTACCACGGGAAGTTCGTTTGGATGGATATTTAGTAGTGTTCACCTAAATGCGCTTTAATATAACTGTTTTTGTCCATCTTACTTACCTCAGTCATATAAAAAACATAAAAGTGGTACCGTGTCATTAGTTGTAAATACCTAAGTATCGAAATGAACTGACTAGTACAATGCATCTATATAAAATGCACACAATCGTCAGTGAAAATTCACGAGCATTTACGGAACGACGAAAGGACAAAAACAGAACTTTCTGCGTATCTCGTGAAAAAGTTCAACGGAAACTTTGCAACGAAAAGATAATCTATTGGACGAGACGCCACAATCCTTACGTGCGCATAAGAAGTAACAATCTTCATGAAGGTTAGCACACTGAGTTGTCTTTGGTTGTGTTCTAATTCACACCATATTTTAATATCATTAATTAGCGTCTGTGTAATATTTAATATAAAATAATAATATTGGTACGAATACAATTTTTATTTGCAATGACTTTTACCTCATTGTATAATAAACATTTCACTTTAAAAAACTAAGTCTGCGGGAGTTACTCAGTCTGTACAAAAGCCTGAAGTCAGGAACAGATCTCAGTACCGGAAACGTCGCATCTGTTGTCGTCTTGAGAAGCCTGCTATTTTTTTGTATTTGTCGTGTTAACTGTGTTTACATCCTTTCCCGTGTCTTGTCATTGTCGCCCTCGTCCAGTTTTATCGCCATTTTCCATACATCTTGTTTCGCTGGTGCCGTAAATTAAGGTTACTTTGCACCACCAGATTAATTTCATTCCACGTGAAAATTTCAAGACTCTTCGCCCTAAAGTTACTGTTTATTATTAAATTTGTGAATTGAGAATTATTGAACAATCTGAAATTCTGCAAATATTTACTTACAACAGCGGTACAAAGTAACCCCAAAATATGGCAAAGTACTTACAGTATATTTTATTATTCTTCTTGCGTTTTTTTTTGGGGGTCTTCCGTCTTGGTGCGACTTTATTCCGTTCTGGAATTAATGTTTGTTTTGAGATATTTTTTACCGTCTTTCTGGATACGACCTTATTTATTTCCAAAACTGTATGTATGTTATGAAACGTATACTTCTGTTTTTTTTTCTACTGTGGGGTTTCTCTTCATTTCAACAACTTTCGCTCGCATGGCTTACGTATGCCAGTTTGTTCTTATATTTTTGGCGGGAGTGCTTTTGCGATTGTGCAGTAATCATAATAACTACTATATTGTATTATAGTATCGTGACTATTTGGTACCTACCAGGGTTATCAACTAATTTTGGAAGCTAGAAACAATATTGTGCTACGGATGTGTGTCGAATCGTTTCGTACGAAACCTGACTGAACCTGCTTCAGGGCGTCCAAGTGGGAAATATAATCGTAATTTTATATTTGAATTAAATAGTGCTAGTTTCGTAGAAGTTATTTGGGAATACCATTTTACTCTTACAAAAAAAATATTAGCACAGCCAGTTTACCTATAACGGCATTTCAAAGTCAAATTTCGAATGTTTTTCCTTTTTAAATGCCGGAAAAATTAATGAACATAATGAAAAAAAAAATCACATTGAAACTACATGAGTGTCACGAGATACTGCTTGACGTAAGTAAAAATCGGTTATAAAATATTTTTGTATTGATAAATGTAGTAAAAAAATCAAAATATCAGCTTTTTTTAACACGAAAATATTTTTGTCATTTTTATATATATCAAGCTGTATCTCGTGACGTTAATTTACAATGGAATTTTTCATTTCACTATGTTTATCGGATTTTGCGACTTGCAAGATCGAAAAAGAGCAAAATTTTGATATTCAAATGCCCTTGTGGGAAATCTGGCTGAGCTTTTTTTTTTTTGGAGGAAAATATACACTAAAGTAATGTCTGCAAAACAGACACTATTACATACAAATATAAATTTTAGTTTTTTTTCCCACTTGAACGACTTTAAGAAACAACATTTGAACACACACTTGTGACGTTCTTCTACCGAGACGACAAAGATCATAATTCATTTCCTCAGATGGTGCAGTATTCTCTGAACTAGTCTAAATTTAAACATGAGCTTAGCGACCCTGTCTCATCCACAACACAGCTGCAGCGTCATCCGGCAGTTTCTTCTACCATAAACTAAATATTACGTCAGCAATATTGTAGGTACTGCGTTAAAATCTTCCTTTTTTTTTATATAAGTAACACGCGACTTGTAATGAATAAAAATGGAACCGTAAACCGGGGTCACTTTGTGACAACACAGGGTGACTAACTGTCACACTAGAGGCGCTTATGAAAAGTCACTCGCTGGAGTAGAGTAGGTTATCTCAGTCACGTACCGAGGTTTTGACGTTTACCAAGATTTGATAACCCCTGCAGAGTTATTCAAGGTTTTAAAATAACGGGATCCCAACAAAATCCTACACGTGATACATAGTTTACTAAATACTAGCACATTCTTTACACGTTATTTTATGTTTAAATATAATATTAATTTTAGTGGTTGACCGACAGACCATCAATTGACATTTTGCACATGGTTAAACATATCTGGGGTAAAATGTCAAACACCAGAAACTTGAAATTTTTTGTTGGCCTACCCTACCCTCATTATTTTTCATAAATGCCTGACATGTTTATTTTGGGGCCGTTTAGTGAAAATTTATAAAACTTATGTAGATTGTGTAAATGATTGGTTTTTAGATATCAAAGTTATATACTTATTTCTCAATCTAAAAGCCTAAATGAAAAACTTTTTAAGTGGTGCAAAGTTACCCTTGATGCTGTCACAAAGTAACCCCTGTTCGCGGAGTCTATTAGTATTCTTAGAACACACACACCACACAACATTTCAGATACTTGTTTAAATTTGTCATAGAATATTCATAATATGCTGGGATAGGTTTTTCTGTAGAGAACTATCAACGTGGGCTGCGAAAGGTACATCCTGAGCATGCATAAATAATTTACACGTTAGCTAATCTTTTCTGGACGATCAGTTTTAACAGCGAAAATAATATTTACCAACTTCACTGTTACGAATAGTTTTACTGAACCTATATTTAAAACTGTTAAGTATAATAAATAAAAGAAATGCAGAAAATATTTATAATGGTTTTTCATCTTACCTTGTATGTGTAATAATTGCATTATCGAACGACCTTGCATCCATCACACATAACCGAACACCAGTATCTGAAAAGAAGAGAAAAACATTTTTAGTAAAAACAAAATAAAATATCAAGTTTACAAATTGCATATAGAAATATTTTACACGGAAAAGACGCACTTGTTTTAATCTGATAAGTATCATTGTTTCTGGTACTTTCTGTAAGCTTAATTTTGTTGTACTGAAATAAACAAAAACATTTTACTAATTGGTAGTGTCTAAAATGCATTAAAAATTGCGTCTGCTGTAAATAATCGTACGCAATGATTTAAGTTCTTAAGAAATTTTAACACTTAGGATTTCTATCTAATCTATTAAATCTTTACTTTGTATATCCTAGTACTGTAGTATTCAGAAAACTCGCCTTATGCCATGGTAATCCATGCTCGGTTGTGGTTGTGGTAACTCAATTTTCGTATGTTGGAAACATGGCGGACGATGCCCACTTACAGGTAGGTTTTCTCGGGTACGTTCGTTTCTCCGCCGCTCCATCGCCATCTCACATCATCCTAATCAACTCTCAAGGCATCACTGCTAGGTGTTTATTATCAAGGCGGCCCTGGTTCGAATCCCGGCAGTGTCGCCCTGTATTTTTCGTGTGTGGGAACCATGCCGGACGGTAGCCGTTGATCGGAGATTTTTCTCGGGGATTTCCTGGTTCTCTCCCTCTTTCATTCCTGCGCTGCTCCGTACTCACACGTCCAAATTCTTGCCACTTCAACATAAGAGAAAAGCGAAATATTATCACCTATTATATACCTACAGTTCTGCTTCGTGTTCAGTGATTGGATCTTTTTACCTTTTAACGTCTTATGGGGGTTCTACCGGCAAATCACACACGTGCGGTGTCTCAGTAACCATATTTGGACGATGTTTTGAATTAACAGACCAGGCGTCAATTCTAAGTTATGTATAAAATATTTCTCTCCTTTGGAACAGATTTTACAAAATTAATTGCAATCCTATATCATATACTTATTAATGTTAACTTTACAGGACTTACGTACGTTTTGGGAGACTGTTTCAAATATGAAATGCATATGTTTTACTGATAACGGAAAATATTCACTTGCTCTGTTTATGCATAACGCCGTCCGTTTATGATTCGTACAGTGAAAGGGGAGTCGTTCCTGCGCAAATATACACTGCTGTAGATGTGTGCGTAAGGCTTTGAAACAAAGTGGTGTAAAAATATTTTTGCGAAAACCTCCGGTCTCTAGTCATCGAACTTTTGTTCATCCTGTGATCAATATCAAATCACGTGAGCAGCAGATTAGTTTAATAGTAGCATAATTATTTTTGCTGGCATTAGTACGCAAGAGTATAAGTTTATTTTCACTAGCAAGGAACTTATTGGCTTGATTGAGGCACAGAATCGAATGTGCGTTTCAAGCGTACTGACACTGTCGTGAATTTTTTTTGCGAACATGTCGGAATAGTGGAGTGAGTGAGAGATTTGTGACAGCGCTTAACATCGAGTCCTTCAGTGCTGGTGAGGGGTGACATGAGGTGAGTATGGGGCGGCGCCGGAATAAAGGGGCGGGAGAAACGGGAGATCCCCGAGAAAACCCGCCGACCAACGGCATCGTCCGGCACGATTCCCACAAGTGAAAATCCGGGGACAGACCTCGCCGGGAATCGAACCCGAATCGCCTGGGTGGGAGGCGAATGATCTACATCTACATATCTGTATACATTTTTATCGTAGTCCTCTTCGGTTAGAATCGTAATAATCTGAGTAGTACATTATGAATTATAACTGAGTGAAAAATTATTTTGTGACCATAAACGAGTTTGAATGGACGTAAATCAAAGCGTTAGCACCAACAGTGTTCTTTCTAGTGTTCCGTTGTGGACGAAAAGCTAACACCAAGTTTTATTTGTTGCCAAAATATATGTATGTATGGGATGAGACAATTTTATCTAGTCAACTTTAATTCGCAAGAAACCAATGAAATTCACACATACACATACGCACGCACATAAAATAAATGTATCTTGTGAAGTCCGATAAGTATTGCTAACGAAAGCTCATAAATAAAGCGAGGATTATTTTCTCAGGTTTTATGTAATTCAAATTAAATCGCGTAAAAGAAAGTAAAAGTATACTTCAAAACGATAATATGCCTGAAAAAATACAAACAGTGTATTCAAATGCATTAAATTTTAAACTATATGACGAAAATATATTTTTGATATACAGTAACGGACCGATGCAGGTATGATTATTGCAACTTTGCCAAAAGGAAAGGAAAAATATTTTTTTTCCCGTTATGAATCAATTTATCTAGATGTACTTTATTCATTTGTTTTGATTGTGTCACCTTGTTTGTTGCATATTTAAGTATTACAATTTTAGAATACAATATGTATAATTTTTTTTCAGGTAGGCTACGAACAACAGTGATGCTGTTATTATGAGTCAGGCGGGGGTCGCTGAAACTTCTGTTACAGGTAAGTATGTAGGCGATTTTATTACATAACCATGCCCTGACTGAATGTTCTGAGAGGATGTGGGTATTGTAATTTGAACGAAACATCATCCGCACTGAACCTGTGTCGAGCCTAGAACTACATGAACCTCGGAGTGTACACATATCGGCTAAGTAAAAGACATCCAAGTTGCCAAAAGTATTAACTGTTTTCTTTGTGTATTTAACGATTTTACGTTCAAAATAGCAATAATTGTAAAGTAACTGTCCAATTAAATGTAGGAGATTAAGTTAGTACATATACAGTATATATTTTTTTCATTGCTTTAAATAATGGAAACAATGTTGACACTGGAACGCTTTTGAAATGGTATATTTACGTAGTAGGTACTCATTCTATAATCTAGCACCTCGTTTCTGTCTCTTCAACCATTTCTTTAGTTTGCAAGTAATATTTGTATTTTTTTGTAGAGTAGCCTTTATTCTCGTTACCCCAAGATTTTGTTTTAAATATTTCCATTTATTAAGCCAAAAATTTTAAGAATGTGCGATGTTATTTCCAGATATTATTGTACAGTTAATTTAATTAAATTCGCAGTGTTAAATACCTTAGAACAGGTTTAAAAATACGTGGCTATCTATATTAGCAGCAAGTCGAGTTAAATATTTACTTTTCTTACACTCTTCTTCTGATTTCAGAGCAGACATCCGTAGGCTACATATTTACTTAACTTCGTATTTTTTTTTTTCAAATATTTATCATATTGACTACATTATTTTGACGTAGCATCAGCCACCGATTAAAAATAATTTTCATTAATTCACAATGCGTTATGTGAATCTATCAAGTGATCTTTCCCGTACTGGATTTCTTTCTTTCTTTGCTTACACATCTAAATTTTGTGAGAACTTTCATCCTCAATAATTGAAATTTCAGACCCGCCCTTTTCTTTCCTCTGTTCCCTGGCCACCAAGAACAAATTTGAAATTCTTTCTTTAAAAATTTCTGTGTCAGTCATTGCAGCCTAATTTTGAATTTTTTTGTATTAAAACTTGCCTAGTTTCTACAAACGTTTCAAGAACATCTACATTGTTTATTTCTTTTTGTCTTAACTTATATCACATATCTGGCAACAGTTACATCTTTTTGATTCTTCGAGTAAATTGAAGTGTAAAATTTCTTGCTTCTGGATATCCAGTAAAACTGTTTCCTTCTGTAGTAATGTTTCTTTTTCTATTTTAGATGCTAACTTCACAAACGTTCTTCAACCAGACGCTTCCAAATGTAACGAATTTACAATGTTTTTATGACCAGGCTTCTTCAGATGAAATTTATTAAACAACTTGCTTAGGAATATTATTTTAAGTAATTTGCGATTTTCAACTATTCTATCCTAATCAGACATTCTGCGAAACATGTATGTTCAAAAAAATAATTTATATTTTTCTGAGTAATTGTGATTTACTGAGACAAATATTAAAGTGGAAAACGTTCTCAACCTTCACGACTATCAATTAAGAGATTTTTCATTTTTATTTCTCGCTTATTTTGTGCTATAACATTAAATTATTTGAACTCCCATTACAACATAATTAACTGCAGTGTAAACATCCTTACTTACTGTATTGCTATGGATACTGGATTTATGTTCGTTGATATTAGAAACTAATGTTTTCTTTATTCGATTTTTTACCTTCTTCTTTATTATAAATAACAAGTACACAGTCATCTAACGGATATTAAGTTGTGCAATATTTAGTAATGAAGCATTAACTATTAGGCTATCTATATATCTTCGTTTAGTTAACATTTCCATAACTTATCAATTGTAATGAATAGTTTTTTTATACGTTGAGCCTAATTAACTAGGTAACCCGAAATTATCAGTGTAGTGCCTACAGTTTTACTCCTTTGTGTTAACTACATCAGTAGATAACGCTAAAAAAGTAATACTATTCTATTTGTGATGGAATAAGTTGTTTTAGTTTGTATATACTCTATATAGTTTAACTTATTTTATCTTTATGTGCAGGTTTGTAACTTAAATAGTTTTTGTAAGTATTTTTTATTGTATTTTACAGAGGTAAGTAATACATATTTATATTATTTATTTTATTAACAACACAACTTATTAATTTTGTGTTAGTAAATCATTTGGATGATGGATTTATTGTACATGTATACAACTATACTTCGGGTAGGTTCATTTCTCGCTTCTCGAACGAACTTCGATGTTCAACTTGCGGTTATTCACTACCCCAGCACCTCGCAATCGCAATACCCTATGACAGCGTCGCTATAGTTGCTGGGAATATGCCGAAACTGTCATAATCATCCTGTACAGCCTGTCCAAGCATTGGTGAAGAGCTCCGTGTTTCAAGCTTGCAACCATGTAGTTAAAGTGGGGAATCGAAGTAAAAAAAAATTATTTCTCGGTGGGTCAATTTTAATTATAAACAAAAAAAAACGATTCCACGTAAACTTTCTTAAGGGGGCGTTTCACCTCAGTTTTCAACGTCTTTTTCTTTATTTTTATATTTGCACCAGATATTTATTTTTCTTATTTTAGACATAAATTTTGTTTAAATCTTCCTCTTAGGAAATTTTTGTTTCTATTATAATTTTTGCGTAATGAGCCGTAAACCTCAAAATTTGCACTTTACGGTTTTACGTACGCCACCAAAACCAACTGACATACCAAACCAAAAAAATTCACAATGTATAACAATGTTGTAGGCTATGATTTGACACATATAAAACATAAATTAAAATATTTTTGTGTTTAATAAAAAATTGCAGAATTTTAAAATGAAAATTTAAACATTTCAACAATTTTTTAAAAATACAAAACTATATATTTTTGCTTTATATATCTGTCAAATTACAGCCTACCCCATTGTTATACACTGTGAATTTTTTTCGCTTTGGTATGTCAATTGGTTTTAGTGGCGTGCATAAAACCGTAAAGTGCAAATTTTGACGGTTATTACTCATTACGCAAAAACTATAAGAGATACAAAAATTTCCTAACAAGAAGATTTAGTCACAATTTATGTCTAAAATAAAAATAATAATATCCGGTTCAAATATAAAAAATAATAAAATACGTTGAAAACTGAGGTGAACCGCCCGCATAGCGACAAAGAGTTGTTTTCGAAAGAAAAGAAAAAAAAAGGAAAATTATCGTTGCTCTTAGTTGTTATTATTAAATATACAGCAAGTTGAAAATTTTGATGTAGATATTTTGGGAAAACAAGCCTCACTTAAAAACAAACTTTGTAGCCTGCATAGGTCCGAAAATGTACCGTTTCTGTATTACAGTTAACAGTGCATTGTATCATTAGAGAAGACATATCGCGGGAAAACTAGACTGTTGTTAGGTTACAACGTACGTTCAACATATCAAAAGATTACCGGCTTTCGCTTTTACGTGGAACTCTTACCAATAAGACTCGGCCAGTAAGAATCCCGCTGTTGTAATATTTGATGTCTGTTATTGGTTTGCAGACAGCTACATCGTGTCAGGTGTATATCACCCAGTCATTTACGTTGCAAGAAACTACAGTGTTTTCAAGGGTACGTTGGCAGGAAACATTTTTGCGATATACCATCATGTCTAAGTATCATGTTACTGTGGAATTCCATCGCAGTTATTATTAGGAGCTACATATCATAAAAGTCGTATTTAATTGCACAGTATGCATTGCCTGATGTAGTATTCTACAGCGACATGATTCAGCGCACGCGCTAGGCTCCGTACGCCAATTGAGCTGTAGTACAGAAACCATGCATTTTCAGACCTATGTTCATAACACATATTTCGTTCCGCTAGATGTTACGATATTGACATGCAATTTTACAACACATCCTATATACCATATGCTAACCATGGTAAAATGTAATAATGTGACAGTAGTTGTATTCCTTAGTAAAATTTCATTTAATTAATTTTAAAAATAATAATTTCTTATTTAATCAATTTTACGCAAAATTCTTCCCTTTAGTACTTGCTTTCATTATTACGGTCCTGTCTGCTCAGGCATACCTGGAAGTTACTGTGACTGTGAAGTCACATTTGTAATTAAGAACTTACCATGCACGATTTTCTTGTTGGTGACATGATTTTATCTTTAAGTGTTCTCTGTGGCTTTTGCTAGCCGGTAGGTGCTGTCTACGCTATTACATGTCTTCATTTCTCACTGGGTATGCTTTTATTAATTTTGTCGCGAAATAACATGTTTGTAAATAACTGAGATATTTCTAACTTAATTCGTAACAATATGATTTGCGCGTAATTGAGACTGTCTTAACGTAAATACTATACTTGTTGCAGAACTGTGAGCAATAGTTGGTGTTTGAACTTAGCTTAAAATATGTAATTATTCCGCTAATGGTTTTTACCGGTATTACATCAATAAGCTGCGCCACAGTCAAATAAATCAGGCTAGCTACTTTAGGAACGCTTAGGAACTAGTCTGACTGTTCAATACAATGCCAATTTATAAATTAGCACAAGGACACACAGATGCGAAAATAATAACCTTACAAGTTCAGATGTGAACTACCGGTATATATAATAAGCCTACTATGAAATTAAATAATTTAAAGGAAAACTAACTACTAAGGTGATAATATTTACTGCAGTAAGTTTACATTTGGCGTGGATTTAAAATTATGCGAGAATTGTATAATCTTTTCACAGTTGAGTTAGCACTTTTGATAGCTTCCGGCCAACAATAACAATCACAAAATGTACTTTATTTTGACTTCAAATATCAACCACTGAGTAGGGTGAAATCCGTATGTCTACATTATGTTGAATACATGCACTGTAGTTTTTATATAAACAGTGACTGAAATAAAAATATATTCTGAAGGAAAAAAAGTAACTTGAGTGAAAGTGCCAACTTTACTGTGAATATTCTCTAAGAGGCGTAATAAATACACAAATAAGATTTTTGTATTAGTGCATGAGTGGTTTTCGTAATGCAGATCGTGATACGCTAATATTATATTTGATCGCATTTTACTAACGCGTCTATTCAGAAGAACAGAAATGTCTCAGCTGACTGATGATTTTTGCAATCATATTACATTCAAGTTTCATCGATTCACAGAGGTAAGTAAACATTATTGTAACTTTTGGCGGTTCGAAGTTGTTATCATGTTAGTTTTAACAACTCAATACTGCCTTACCATAATATAGTATAACGACATATTGTAAACTCCGTAGCTTACAATTATATTTTTATTTTAAATTTCTTGTATTTATTAAATTTAGTTTTTACTGTACACTTTGTCAGAAAATTTATCATTTGTATAGTCAAATCTTAACGCAACAAGTGTACCCTTCTATGATCACAATTAGATAAAAATACGTTGTTTAGAAAAAAACCTTAAACAGAAGAAACTGTAAAAATAATTACAGTCGAAAAAACACCGCTGTTTTGCAATCGGGGTTAAAAAAAATCGTCAACTAAACTTCACCATTAACATATCTAAATAAGGTAAGTTTACTACATTTTTGTTGTTGCATGAGTAATCTTAATATTTCTGAAGCGATTTTGATGAAGAAACTGTTTAATTTATAGAAGAATGCTCTGTTACGATTGTTCCTGCCATTTCGAACATCTAACACATTTATATAGACGGTTCGAGATAAAGGGAGCACTCAAAATAGCCAGGTTGAATTTTTATTTTTAGCCAATTCGAATCTTTCCATGCGTAACGGCTAACGACCGACGGGAAATGTCTAACCTCTCTGGACACGTCACTTAAGAGGGCGTGGCACATAATTCAACGCTGAAAGCATTAATCTATAACTGTAGGTTTCTTGAAGCCAATTTGCGAAAATTAAACAATAGCAATCCTAAACAATAGTTTAAGCCAACGTTTTAAACAAAATTGTTTCCAGTGTTACGAACTTCTGTGGCACAATCTCTGACGCCGAAACCTCGTGCATTTAACTGCGGCGAAAGAGATCACGCGTAACGAATTAGTAATTCTGGATAAATATTTACTCACAAAGTTGGCAAAAATACCACTACCTAGGATTGTCACTGAGTATTTTGTCCATATTGGCTTCGAAAAAAACATAGAAACCAATTGATGTTTTCAGAGTTTATTTATCTACCACGCACTCGTTTAAGCGCGTAAGATAAACGCGCAGTCTGTAGGAACCTATTTGTTTGATAACATTTTTGTATTAATTTTATAGAACTTAAATTTATCGAATTCAGTTGATTTTATTTCTGTATTGTTGGATGTTAATATGAAAATACATGGAACTACATTCTGCAATTTGCTGCCAACCGTACAACAAGTAAGATTAATGTTAACTTACACGAAGAAACGGCCAGTGATTTTTTCCAAAGGTTGAATCTTTGATGCTCAGTTTATCCCGAATGACCTAGTACGTAAACAGAGAACCACCAGTGTTCTAATACATCGTATGCTGAGGGGCTGAAACGGGAGGGTCGTTGAAGATATTTCAAGATCCAAGGTATTTTCGTCGCCAAGTGTGTGGCTGCCATGGTTCGGAGTCCACGCACCATAGTTCTCAACCACCTTTATAATTTCCATGCATGAACGTGGGATGCAATCTCCAATAAAGTAGAAAATGTGTATAGGAAAAAAAAAGGGAGAAGGGAACTGTGGATAATGTGAAAATAAATATTACTGAAGCGAAAAATTGCTTTTGACACTCGTAAAAGCAGGGAAACATAATAACGTTTTTTATACATTATTCAATAAAAAAAAGCATACAGGAACTGATGCGTGTACGTATGTGTGCCTACACCAACACACACACATATGAACACACACGTGCAACTCATATTCCAGCACAATCGGAGCCCAGTGCTGTACAAAAATACGAAACGAAAAAATTGAATCTCTTCAATGATGTGAAAATTACTTCGAGAATGTTGCTGTCCATGACCACGAAGACATTCGATTTCACACACCAACTTACTGTCGTCGTCCTCCATCGCTGTTAAGACTCGGTTTCAGTTGTCATGTAGAATTTTATTATTTTTCGGTTTTTTGAAATTCTAATTAAAAAAATGTCAAATATGTGATTATACATAAAATTCTGTTTCCCTTGTGCTACGGTTCAGACATTGTGATTTAGCTGTCAACGTATAGTTATGCCGCAAGTGTGTGGAAATATTTTATATTCATAATTTGCGCGACAAATTGCGACTTAACTATACATTGCTAGCTCTACTGCCATGATCGTATTGCAGCTCAAGGAAAATAGAATTTGCAGTATAGTCACCAATTTAACATTTATCGTCTCAGAATGCCAAAAAAGCGAAAAATAATAAAATTCAATATGGTGACTGAAACCGAGCCTTACGGCGCCTGATAATTTTATAGTGATTTTGAACTTTTTTTAAAAGCAAGATAATGTTCTTGTCGAAGAATACCTATATTGTTTTGTTACAAATATATCATTATTCGTACCGAATTTTTACGGTAGCAATAAACATAATAGTTTTCCAAAAGTTTCACAAATTTTGTTATGAAAATAATCAATAATCAAGCAAAATAATTTTCTACGAACGAACGGTACGTCATTTTACAAAATGCCTACACATAATTGTGAATTGCAAGGGTGCTCGATGTCCTTAAAATTTTCTTAAATGAATTCTTCGGAAAACAAAATCGAGTTATTTTTTGGACCTGTGTGAAAAAAAAACTACCTATTATCGTCTTAATTTATGCTTCCATGTTTCTGTTGTTTTGCGATTATTTGTTTAAGCTTAAACGAAAGTATAAATCACAAATGTGTTTAGCAGTTCTGTATAAAATGGTTTTCGTCATGATAGCAATTTTTTTTTCCAAGACAAGATTATATACGGTTACGACTAATAAAACAATTAACAAACATTTCCTTGATTACATAACTAGCTAAAATCATAGCATTTATTGCCTTGAAAAAAATTTGACAACGTGGTGAAAAACACTTTAAACAAAACTGCCAAACAGATTTTTGATATCTGCTCTCGTTTAGGCTTAAAAAATAATTAACTTGGAAACAGTAGAAGGGAGATGGCACGCTCCCTTAATTTCATTGAACATGATACAGCCACGTGTTGTAGTAGCCCACAGTACAGAGGTTGTTCAAAAAGTGCATCACTAAAACTTTCAGAGGAGATGAACGCCATCAACGTCAAACCGCTAATGTTTGATGACCACATGACGGAAACACATTCTTAGTGCGTACTGATAATGCGCGTAGGGACAAGGATCGTGGAAGTTATTAGACGTGATTGAGAACTAAACAATATTACAAATTGTTAGAGGCAGGATTATTTCGCGTATTGATTCTAGGTCAGGTTGAATGCCAATAATGTATACTTCACTACTCCTTCTGCGATTAGACGACACCTGTTTTAACACATATTTGACGACTGCAAGCCAGTGATAAATAAGGAATCAAGTCGTGGTGGTAACACGTGTTACGATTAGAAACCAATGGATATTTGACTTTGGCCAGTGTGTGTATAGGTCTGAGAAGTCTACGTTGTTGTCAGATAAAAACGCGAAATACTCGTGCCTCTACAAATTGTTTATTACATTAGTAAACTGACAGACTGGGAAGGCTTATCATATGAGTAGGGTACGCGAGGACTGTGGGCACTGGTAGGCATCTGCTTACAAGAGGATGGAATGAGATGAGGCCGCCATGCAATGGAGAGGCGCCGGAATGGGAAAGGCGGGAGAAACAGAATATCATTGAAAAAACCCCATTGAACAGCGACATCGTCCGGCACGGAACTCTCAATCGAAAATGCGGAGACAGACCTCGCCGGGGATCGCGCCAGGATCAGCTCGGTGGTAGGCGAGTGCTCTAGTAACTGCACCAATCGCAGTATTGTATACTGTATAAAAATACACTACACACTGACCCTCGTACTTGACCTGCTCATACGCAGTAGACAGAGCAGTTGGCGCAGTGCCTAGAGCACTCGCCTCCCACCAAGCCGATACGGCATCGATTCCCGGCGAGGTCGGTCCCCGGATTTTCGCATGTGGGAATCGTGTGCCGGACGATGCAACTGGTTGGATGGCTATTCTCAGGGTTCTTCAGTGTCTCCTGCCCCTTCATTCCGGTACTACTCCATACTCACATAATGTCACCCCTTATCTGCGCTAAGATTCTAGCTGTTGAGTGTTGACCAAACCCTCTTCAATCAGTCATACTTAGTACTCTCTCAGCATGGATTTACGCCGCATGGTTACTTAAACAAACCATTTCTAATGGGCTTCTTAGTTATCACTTTAAGTTCGGAGATGGAATATTTTAACAGTCTATATGTAGGGACAGGAAAATTTCGAGAATTCAATGACCTGCATGTTAGACTCAAATATCCTATACATACTCAAGTCCTGGCCATTTGTCCGCTAGCTGCTACTCACTGTAACAGCAGACAATAACTAGAGGTACGTCAATTTCGAAGATACATTTCAGGTCAGGTTGAACGCCAAAATGTATACTTCATAATCACGTGTGTGATTAGCTGGCTACTGCAAGCCAGTAGTAAATAAGGAAATGATTCATAGAGCTATCGCTTGTAATGTTGTAAGCCAATGAATAATCGACTGTATCCAGGGCGTGCACAGGACTGAGCAATCTAGGCTACTGCCAGATGAATCCGCGAAATTGACGTACCTCTAACAATAACGAATAGACGGTGCTTGAGTATGTAAAGGACAATAGAGTCTAGCGTGCAGGTAATTGAATTCGCGAAATTTTCCTGTCCCTATCTATATGTGTACATGTATTCGCACGACGCGCACCTGGCACTTTCGATGACCATGTTTCCAGAAAATAGTACCTACAGGTTGCTGACACTCCAGGGGCAATTCGCCGACAAAGCAGAGCTAGCTCGACTAAACTTCTAATTACGTATATTCATTAGTTTAATTCTGAGCGATGCCTTAATAATTTTGAACTCTGTAAATCCGATCGTATGACTACATACCCTTTACTTGTACGAGCGTTGAAATTTATACTCTATATTTATATTAAAGGCGGTGATAATTACACTTCAGAAGTGGCGGAAAACACAGTGTGGCTGATATGAAGAATTTTGGCGTGGCATTAAGAAGTTCTCACTTCATCGAACAGACGATCATAGACCGACGTTGTTCAAAATATTTCGCAGGAACTTCTGCTCTAAAGCTCTATATGCCGTTTGGCAGGTTAGACCAGCTACCGCTTATGAATCTCCGTGCATTGTAATCGTAGATAGGCATGTATACATGTCGAGAGAACGACCATGCTACTTGATGGTATCACCCATACACCCGCCCCTACCACGTATCATCCCCAACCACAACAAAAATCACGTGTGCTCGCAAGGACCCCCAGCGGCTTAATTCCGACGTCATTCAGTTCCCGTATAATCATCCGTGGCTCCGCGAAACGCTTTTCGGTGGCTCCACCTGTCACTAACACCCCCCCCCCCCTTACTCGTCGTACGTCGTACTCTTCTTCTTTCCTATCATACCCGATCTGTGTACGCTCGCTTATTTGCGTGCACGGCGTTTTGTTCCGCTTCCTTTAACACGCATTAATTCCATTTGTTAACGTTTCCGCACAACTGGATGATGGAGGGAGTTTTCGTTTGGGGGGGGAGGTGTGGGGGTTGTTTGGTTGCTCGCCGGGTTCAGCAAGTGGAAGGGGTCGAGGGCTTGTGTGGCGTCCCCAAAACGCCAAAGGGGGAGGGGGTTTAGGAATCGGTAACTTTGATGCCGAAAACGCGAAGGCGGTCTAGCAACGCAGAGGGACGAACAAAAAAAATTTTTTTGAGGGGTGAAATTTTTCCCTCCCGGAAGGGCGGCCTAAGGTTTTTTGAAGTAGGTGTTCCCGCGCTCAGGCTCAAAGCGTGGGTGGAGCAGGCTAGGAAGGGGTATTTGGAGGAGGGTGGGGGAGTGTTTGGTAACGCTTGTTTTAATTTCGATAGTGACGGCGGGCGGCCTGCTAGACCTGTCGACGCAATATGCCACCCCCACCCCCCTTTTCGCAACGTCATGGCCTTGACCAAAAATGCCCCGGAGGCTGAGCCAGGCTAGTCTGACATGTGCTCGTGTAAGTCTACACTTTGTTTTCGCGCCTTCCTCCAGTAGCCGTTCTCTTCCCACGCGAGGAAAATACGTGTTGACTTCCCGGTCGTGGACGCAAAAATACCAGTTGTACATGTACCTGGAACTATAGGCTGTCCACGACAAAATGAGCACCGCTCAAATTTTTCTTTCAGAAATTTTGCATCAATCTATACTATTTTTAATATTATAAAATACTTCCATGAAACTAACAGTCAATGTAAATGTTTCACCTCTCTCAAAACTAAACAACTTTGGCCTCAATAAAATGCAGTTTTTTGTTGTTATAAGTGCTAGGAAATGGTCCGTTTAAAGTGAACAGCTTGCAGTATGTGTTTATTGAGGGTCGGTTTCAGTCGCCATATTGAATTTTACTATTTTTCACTTTTTTGGAATTCTGAGAAGATCATGTTAAATCGGCGACTATGCCGCAAATTCTATTTACCTTGAGCTACAATACAAGCATAGCAATAGACCTAGTAATGTATAGTTAGGTCGCAATTTGTCGCGCAAATTACGAATATAAAAAAATTTGCCGCACACATTGCGGCGTAAATATAAGTTTGCTGCTAAATCTCAAGGTCTGTAATGTAGCGAAATATAAATATAATTTGAGGTATAATCGCATTTTAACATTTTTCTTCTCAAAAATAAAAAAAAAACGAAAAATAATAAAATTAAATATGGCGACTGAAAGGGGAGGGCACCCTTCCTAAGGCCAGGGTATCGTATCCCGAATGTAGACTTACGACTGGGCCCCAGAAGGTATCTGCTTTCCCCGGGAGGATGATATAGAATGATGCCCTACAAAGGAACGGCGCCGGAATGAAATGGCGGGGGAAACGTGATCTCTTGCGCCGCAGTTAAATGCACGAGGTTCCGGCGTCAGAGATTGTGCCTCAGAAGTTCGTAACACTGGAAACAATTTTGTTTATAACGTTGGTTAAAAGTGTTGTCTAGGATTGATATTGTTTAATTTTCGCAAATTGGCTTCAAGAAACCTACAGTTACAGAGTAATTCTTTTAGCGTTGAATTAGGTACCACGCCCTCTTAAAGTTAGTCATGTAAGAAAAGAGCAGCGTAACAGTCTGGTTATTTAATAACGTCTTTGGGCACGATAGCTACAAGCGAAAATCTGGGGACTGACCTCGAACTAGAATAGCCTTGGTGGGAGACGAGTGCTGTAGTCACTGCGCAAATAGCGTTCCGCAATAGTCAGTACAGAGCCGTACAATGTAAGACCAAGATAAGAGATTTACCACCTGTGTGGACGTACTTTAACCATTCGAGGCCTAAGTGTGGACTCATGAGGGCGGCGCAGCAAGTACGTCTCGCCTTACCCTAGCCTCTAGGTGCAAGTCACTGACCAGGCATATAGTCTCCTCGTCACCGCCTCACATGTAGCAAACATTCAATGGTGACATTAACAATTCTTTTTTATGCCAAAATGTGTACTGTACCCGCCTATAACTAAAAAAATTTTCATATCTAAAAATTATTAGAACCCTCCCCCCCCCCTCCCCATTTTGGTCTTTTTCTAAACGAGAAATACGCTTTAAATATTACTAAAAGTTACTGAAATAAGTATACACTTGTGTAAGCTGTTCCCATGCAGTCGTCTCTCATCCACGTTTATAAAAAAAAATTCGGAAATGTGGAACATTTTTTCTAGCCTATATTTTGCGTTTTTTTAAATACAAATCTATTTTGCAGTGGGTGTTTATATGCTTCAACAGTAGGCCGTAACACGTATCACTGTGAATTATTTCGTTTCATCATTAGCCTACTTTTCTAAGGAAAAAGTAGGCTTACGATATCACCTTCTTGTCTGTGTGTTTGTGTAAGGCTGTGTGTGAATTATTGTGTGGGTGAGTGTCACCATAAAAACATCTGAACCACAAGTCCGAATTTCATCAAACTTTGTTCACAAATAGTTAGAAAGGTTCCGTTTGTGTGTGTTAGGCCGGCGAGGCAAGGTCGCCGTTGACATATGTAATGTATTATCTCCTCTCCGTGCAAGCCACTCAGATGGCGTGCAATGCTTTACTATTATCTTTATTCCTATGGGACTTTAAGCGGTGACCACATTACTTTATTTGTGGGCAGCATAGTTCAAAGCCTTACGCTTGTTTTTATAGTTGTATTTTTCGTATCCGGTGGCTGTTTTTCCAGATACTGCAGTCTGGAAACCCCATTTTTGACCATTTTGAGGAGTCCGAAAATTACGTTTCTAATAAACGTGCCGAATTTTTAAAAGTATAGGGGCATGGTTTGAAGTTTGTGTTCTTTTCGTACATATACAAATATGTAATGTGCGTTAAATTGTTTCAACAAAAAGAAAATAAAAGAATAGTTGAAACTCGCTGCAACGCATTTCAAGCGCATGTCGGGAGGCCCTTAAGTAACCTGACTTGACTTTTATATACTTCGTTTGTGCCGTTTTACATTTTCAAAATGGCGGCCATTTAAAGCTAGATACCTACGGAACCGTTTTTATATATATATAATTTCGTCAAACTCTGTACACATAAAGAACCTAGTAAGATGAATTGACTTTCGTGCATTTCGTTCATGCAATATACACAGTTTTGAAATTGCGGCCAATTACTTATAATTTTTATCATAATATGTCGTATGTAAGGAAATATTTCATCGAATTTCGAATTCGATATACATATAGGACCACATACTAAGCTGACATTACTTTTGTGCATCCCGATCATACTACGTTCCTGGTTTTAAAATGGTGGCCATTTTTATATTTTAGAAAATCTTTTTTCAGAATTTCATCAAATTTGGTATTTATATACTACCTACAAAGCTGACTTGACTTTTGTGTATTGCATTTATCATGTGTACATATTTTTAGCATGATGACATGTCTGGGGAAGTATTTTGCCGAATTTCATTAATTTTGATAAACATATTCAACATAGTACGTTGACTTGACTTTTGTGTATTGCATTTATCCTATGTTCATATTTTTAAATGGCAGCGATGTTTCTATTCTTGGCATGTCATATTTCAGGAAGTATCTTCTCTGAATTTCATTAAATTCAGTACACTAATTAGTAAGCTGACTTTAAATTTTTATATTTTGTTCATCCTGTGTTTATATTTTCATAAATGCGACCATTTATTTAGTTTGACGTAACTGAAAATTTTTTCTATCCAATTTTTAATCACCTTTGTACACATATTCAGCTTGGTAAGTTGAGTTGTCTTTCGATTGCGTTTTTCGTTCATTTTACATTAATATCATTTTTTTTATTTAGAATAATTTGACATACCTGAAGAAAAAATGCTTTATTTTTTAGAACTTCATTAAAATTAGTACGCATACACTACTTAGCATACTGACTTGTCTTTTGTGTATTTCGTTAATAATGTGTTCGTATATTTTTAATGGTAGCTATTTTTATATTTTTAGTATAGAATGACATTTGAGGAAATACTTTTCCGATGTCCATTTATCTTGCCACGCTTATACTAGTTAGTCAGTTGACCGGACTTTAGTGTATTTTGTTTAACCTTTGGTCACATTTTGAAAAGAATGTCTATTTTTTAACTTTATGATATAATAAAATCTCAGAAATTTTTTCTCGAATTTTATTAAATTGGGTACGCATATATTACTTAGAAAGCTGGCTTAACTTTTGTTAATTTCGTTCATCATATCGTTATATGTTTAAAACTGTGGCCATGTGTGTGTATTCATAGAATGTGACTTACCTAAGAAAATATTTTTCCGAATTTCATCAAAATTGATACGCACATATTACTCATTAAGTTGGCTAGGTTTTTTGTTCATTCCGTATTCGAATTTTAAAAATCGAGGGTATTTGAACATTGTTTGATTGCACTACTTCATACTCGGAACATATTGTATAGTACTTAACATGGCGAATTAGCTTTTAGTTTTCGTTCATGCTGTGTTCGTATGTTCTAAATGTCGGACATTTGACCATATTATGATTACAGAAGATGCCTAATGAACCATTCTTCAGAATTTAAGTTAATTTGACTTTTATCTGCATTTTGTTTATACCGTTTTCGTGTTATCTAAATGTTTGAAATTGAAACCTTTTTAGATCACACGAGATGTTGTAGAACCCTTTTTTTTTCAGAATTTCATCAAACTCAGTACACACATATTTCGAAGTAAAGTGAAACGACATGTACATATTTTGCTCACACAGAGGGTGGAATTTGAAACTAAGGTTTATGACATGAGATATCTAAAAGAACCAGTAAACAGAATTGAATCTAGCTCTATATGTATGCATAGTACTAAATACAGCGACAAGTTTTATGTAGTTTGTCCATACCGTATTAATTTTTTTATACTCTTACACTTCAAATTTTCTTTACGACATAATGAATCAGAGGAATATTTTTCAAAGTTTCTTCAGACTCTGTACACATTTATTACAAAAATTAAATTACGTTTTTTCTCCATTTGAACGCCTTTAATACCACGCCTGATTGTTTTGTGAAAGATTAATAATGTTTATTTTTAAAAAACCAAATATCGCTATCAGAGAATCGCTACATTGTTCCGATACTAATATATACGTGATTCCCGACTTTTTTGGTTGTTTTATTATTATTATTATTATTATTATTATTATTATTATTATTATTATTATTGCGGGAGAACCGTGCATTATTTAGTGAATGCCTACGTACTTTTGTGCATTTTGTGACTAAACAGTGTCGCATTTTTTCTAAGCGCTCCGTACGAATATAAAAAAAACTACCGCACTTGGCCTTAAGGGCGAGTATTAGATAATTAGGCCAACTAGTATTTTTTTCAGTTTTCGAGCCGTAACATTTATTCAAGTTGTATTATCAAAATTTTATCTTCGACAATGCGTAGGATATGTCCTTGATAAACTGCTTGACATAATCATTAAATTTTATTATATGTATTTTTCTTAATTATATTAAAAACACAAACTCCGGGTTAAAAATAGAAACTGATGGATGTAAACCCTCAAGACAGCTAAAATGTAACAACTTCAAGATAAATGTCAATAGCAATTTGATTTTACAAACGTAAGCGTACAGGAATGAAAGGGTTATCTTAATACAGAGTTTCTTATGACATAGGCCTACGTATCGTGTAGAGTCACGGCGCTGACGTGTAGATGTGAATGAAATGGTTATATTTATTTCGGTACGTAAGTGTAAAGGATTCGGCCAATAGGAACGCAGTAGAAAAGAAACGTAAATACTTTCGCCCAACAACACTTCTACCTTCGTTCCTTAGCAACCGATATATAAGTATTAATAATGTATTAATAATCGTGTTTACATTTTGTTACATTTGTGTTTTTTAAAAATACACATTATTTTCAACTTGAGATACACTCGTTGCTCGCTACTAGACCTCTTCATATTTTTTAAAAGTTAAAAGTAAAGTGTAAGGGCGTATTTGAATGTATGTGGCGTGAAACTATTTTATTAACATATTAAATGTATACCTTCAATGTTGAAATTCGGCAACATTTTCATCGAATTGTTTTAATCACCTTAGCTAACAATATGTTCGAAAACAATTTTCTTGAAGAAAAAAAAAAGACATCTTTTCAAATATGGTAGGCCAACTAACTTTTAATATGGCCGCGTATAAGATAGCCATGCAGTTAGGTTAGGCTTAATTTACACCAGCAAATAGTAGTCGTAGTTATTTGTGCCGTTCTGTGAAGAAATAACGAGCTGTGGCTATATATTTTTAACATGGTACTTTGCCTTCCTACATTCTTACATGTTTACCTTAAGTTAATCAGGCACTAAAACATTTGTACGATGCAAATTAACCCCGTACTGATGCAGATAAACTGTATCATATGTAATGGACAGAGTGTTTTGAATTAAATAATGAAACAGTAATAACAATGTAGATAGCATGCTGTTATGAAATTCTGTGTTTGTGCAGTTTGTAGGCAGTAGAGAGTTGATTGATTTACATGTAATGTTAAGAAGTTAAAGTAATATGAAAATTTAATCCCTTTAGTTTATTAGTTTCTATACAACACGGATTTACAAGGAATGCTTAAGAAAATATTTTGCTCTAAAACACTTTCAAGACAGTGTGGCAAAACAGTTTTAGAATATGTATAAGAAAACATGTTACCACATTTTTTGCTTTGGCCACATGAAAAAAAAATAACAAAGCAAATACGATAAACGTAAGATATTTGCAATACCTAAACATCTTGACATCAAATACCTGAGATCAAATTAGAAACATAAAAACATAGTGGTCTACTCATAACACCCTAACCAAAATAACGAACAGCTGACGACAGCTGCCATTTTCGAATATAGCCTACATACACGCACAAGGCCACATGTCTTCGTTATTATACTCGTTCACGTTATAACGGTTACGGTCATTGCGTACATGTTTGCATCGTAAACAGTCGTTTAAACATTTGCGAGTCAAATCTTTTTATCGATAGCTTTGTGTAGCTCTCAGCAACGTGGTCTTCAAAACGGTTTTTAGATGAAATGGTATGTATCAGCTCCGAAATGCAGGAGCAGAAAAAAAATCCGCCAGTCAGATGCATTGTGTGCACGATTGCCACATCTGAAACTATGGTAATGACCCACCGGATATCGAACTGAGACTTGTTATGGAAGACGAATCGCAGTGTCGGTACATGATCCCTCTGGCCCACAACCTGCCCCTACAAAACTTTTCTGGCTGCAAGCTCATCAGTGTGAGACTCAGGTAAGGAAATGGTTGGTGGCTAGTCCTCTCCCTGCACGCTCGCTAATCTTGATTGAAAGGTCGTTATCCCTGGATATTAATGGAACTGCGACAATATACAACATTTTCTTCTCCCCCCCCCCAACCAACTTTCCAAGAAGGGCCGTGCTATGACGTAGGCGCATGGCAAGTTGTCTAACTATAGGTGTTTAATTTGTATAAATGAAATATAGTGCTGCGATCACCAGAGCTGGTTAGGACACAATCTTAAGGGCGCCGCCTGCCACGTGCTTGCAGGAATTTCGTAAATATGTTATTTTACGAAACTATTCTACATTTTCCCATTGTGCCAAATATACGATAGTAAAACACACTCCGGACATGGGAATGTCTTTGTTAATGTTCTGTGTCAGTCACATTATTTAATTATTTTATTTGTCGCTTCCATGATATTCTGAGCATAAAAATGTGAAATGTGTTTTATAGCGTCAATCATATTAACTTTACACTACAGTAGAAACATCGCAGTTGAACTTTTACCGAATATTTAAGCTTATTTCATTCGAGTAAGTCACTTGGTTTTTATTATTCCTATGTTCCCATATCTTGCAAATTCTGACTTTGACATGCTGCTATGAGAAAACTATGAGAGCTAAAAAAATTTTAGTACTGGAAAATGTTATCACAAATAACGTCTATAAAACAAACACAATGTCGTGAAAATACAAAATTATAAATGTTTGCCAAGCGAACATCATTAAGACACCATGCTCATTAAAACACTGTTTTAAGCCCTTCATTAAAATAAAAAACAGCCTTTGTACTTACAAATGTACTAACCGGATACATGCAAAACTTAGAAATTTGCACTGAACTTTGCTACAGACATTCAACCAACTGAATTATGTTACCACTGGTTAAAAGTCCCGCAATGGATCAGCGAGAATCTTGTGTATTACTTCAGTGCTTGGCTCGTTGTGGCGATGCGGCATTTGACGAGCGCTTCAAGGTGGCCCTTATAGCCCCGTCACTTCGGAGTCTCTAACGCGGAGGTAGAAGGTAGACGCTAAAACGTGGCCCATTGTCGCCACAGGAGCGCGCACGGCGTCAGACCACCAGGACAACTATTAGAAGGCTAGATGAGGTCACAGGCCGAAGACGGCGGGAAATTGGTGTCCGGCTCGGGTTGCGCGTCCTCATGAGGTGCAATTACGTACACCCTGGCGGCACCCGGCGCTCTTGCAGTTAATTGTTTAATTCTCGCGCAAGCGGCGTTGTCGGTCGCCTCGACGTAGGCCGCTACTCCTTCCTTCCCGCGGTGCAAAGTCCCGGCAGTGACCGCTCTCTCCTGGCCGGGCGTGACGTCATTCTGGGAGCAAGTGTTCATGTCACACGTCACACCTGCATCTTACGCCATGTTGTATCATTTTATTTGTGTGGAATTCGCGATTATAGTGTGAATTATATTTATCTTGAGCAGCAATACAAACACGTATATTTAAGAAGCAATCAGTTAAATAATTGGTTTTACATTCTTCATTTGCTCCTCTGAATGAGTCCTAAATATACGTTAAATGTTCAACTGCGATGTTTATACTGCAGTGTAAGATAAATAGAATTCACGCTTTATTAGCACATTTCTCAGAATTTTAAAAGATCGAAAATTACAATCATACGATGTGGCGACTGAAACCCCACATTAATCCCAAATCTCTATTTCTATTTTTTAAAGCCGAAACAACAGCAAATATCGTCAACTTTCTTCCAGATTTTTTAAAATCGTATTTATTATTTAGTCTATTTTTCTGTACGTTAACTATATAATTTTGTCTTGAAAAATTACTTAACGTAGAAAAACTATTTTAGACAAAACTGGGGAACAGTTTTGCTATATCTCCGCTAGTAAAGGTTTAACAAAATATCTATTGTAAAATCAGTAGAAATGAGTTTCCAATGTACTCTTACTTGCTCGTATTGCAAGTTTCGTGCGACAGGTTATTCGAAGTTTGCTTCCATACTAATTTACATGCTGGCTCACACAGCAGGTCTCGTAGAAACTTCCACATGACTACGTACAATCCAGCAATATTGCTTGATGGGCAACGGATTCGTGTTAAGATCACGCAGTAGATGTTTTTTATTATTAAATTAAATGCAATAACAAGTATTGCCCACTAATGTCGGTTTTAATATTGTAATGCGTTGTTTGCAGTTTTTCTCCACACACCCTCCCCACCTCTAACCTATAATTTCGCCAGTGGGTTTATACCTCCAATAGAGCCAGAACATGTAGGCTAAGTCAAGTTCAAGTACATAAACGGGTATTTTAATGGTGTTGCAAGTGCGTTTAATATCAACATTTAAAAAAAAAACATTTTTACGAGATAGTGTTAGTTTTGTAGATAATAGTTGTGAGAAATCGCATATTTCCCTCATAACGGCGCGTCAAAGTAAAATTTTGCGTGTTGAGCTGCCATGCAAACAATGAAAACAAGTTGACTCACTTAAACGAAATATTTCGCGTTTAAATAACATGGCTTGGGCTATGTAACCTAATGTTATAAAAACTCATAGTGAACAGCATTTGCATTTTTAAAAAATGCTGAATTTGCAACTATTTTCCTGTACTTTCGTGTTTTTTTATTAAGTTTCGAAGGTTCATAAATCATTGGTTACGTGCGTAGCCTATGGCTGATGGCAAGTTATTTCACTGTGATTAAATTTTATTTGTATGAGTCACTTAATTTTCACTATTTGCATGGCAGCGTAACGCGTAAATTTTAACTCTGACATGTCGTTATGAGAAAACGATGCAAGCTAAAATTGATTCGTAAGAGAAAACTGTACTGACAAGTAACATCTAAAAAATAAAAATATATATTTTTTATTTTATACCACTTGAAAACCCGTAACGGCTCTGAGAAGAAATGATTTCGTAATTATACGTTTGCACAAATTTTCTGACTTTTAATAAATTTAAATGTCTGCTAATTATAAATTGTTAAATTCCATAGTGTAAAAGCATTGCAAATTACTTTCTCTGTTAATTACGAATAGTTATAACTGTCCCAGTCACGTGCATTAAATAATTTACTGTACGTGAAAAAGCACGGAGATATACACGTCCAGGTATTATTTTATGTTTAATGGAGTATACGTAAAATCACGTTGGGACTGCTCGGTATTCGAACCTGGACGCACAAAATTATTCTCAGAACAGTGATAGTAAGATATCTGTGGAGCGCAAGAGGGGAATAGATCCATGTTGTGTTGCCACCTGTTCAACGTAAAATGACATCGTACAACACTTTGCTATAAACATGGTCTCCAATTTAGTCCGTGGTTCGACCCCTTGCTCCACTTTTTCTATGGTTTTTGGTTGGCCCGGGGTTTCAGAAAATATATTTATAAATAATTTAAAAAATGCAGCAAGCTTATTATAAATATGGTTTTAGGGCATCTCAATATAGCTAATAAACTTATTTTTTATTACATTGTTGCAACTTAAAAAATTCTTTCCAGACCCGTAAAACACGCGTTCGAATTTACTACAAACTCTTTTACTCTTCACACACAAGATTGCAAGATGGCCGCTTGGAGTCCCATACAAATAGAGCAGTACGAAAACATTGCACAGTGAGTTTACGCGCCACTCATAGTAACGATGCAATTATTGTCGAATGTCGAATCACTCGCCTGTCTCCGTACATCAAACGTGGACAATTACCTCTTATGCATAAAGTCTAGTACACACTTGTAAGAAACTTGTATCGTGTGAACAGCCACCGAGCATACTAGTGACTAGCATACAAGGACTTGTATACAGTGCGGGATAGGGACGGTTCTATTTTTCATTATCTTTCTTGCACTAGTCGAATATAAACAAACTATTTTTACGCACGCGCGTATGTTTATGAACAAAATAGCTTACAAATACGAAGCAATTTGAAATAAATATTGTCGTAGCTGAACAAAATATGCTATTAAAGGAACATTTGCTGATCGTGCGTCATGTCATTTTACATCTGGACATAATCAACTAGAGACAATAATTCCACTTTTATATTTTGAAGGTTTTTTTTGGTGCAGGTACAATAAATATTGTACTTATTACCTCCAGTACTCAAAATGCAGCTATAAAATTTGCATTCAAAATGTTAATGGTTTACGCCAGATTGTACAAGAAAATTGGCAGTGTGAAGTAAACAATTAATTTGGTAAGATACTAGCTAGAACACTAGCTGGTGTTCCCTTTCTTGTACACATCTGATGCTCACTTTCATGTACAAGAAAGATGCCCGTGTGTAGGTGTAGTCTCTAAAAAACTTTCTTTGGGGCTGCAAAAACATTTGCTATCATTGCAAAAATATTTGGTAAGGCACATAATTACAAAATATTTTGTAGTGACAAACTAGCTTTTTTTCTACTGTGCACTCATAGCGGCTGAACTAGCAGTCCACAGTAGGATGGTAGCAGTGGTCTAGAAATTTGCAAACATTACATTCATAATGCCGCTGCGATCGCGTGATTTATTCATAACACAGAATTACCACTTAATTATTTTTCAGTTGTCATTTTTCTGCTTTAAATCGGTGGTATAGCTCACCAGTTACCATACGTCGTAAATTTGTCCATGATACTCTCTTAAACCGAACATATTGTCCACATTCTTCTCGGTATTATGACTCCGACGAACTCATTCTCTTGAAATGACGATGACCTAACTTTCAAAACAATGTGGAGGTCGTAGCAGTTTATGACAAAACACCAAACAAGGCCTTTCCACTGCTGGATATACGTCTTTCCCCCCCCCCCCCAATTAACTGTGACGGGAAAATTGGATTTAAAGGAGTATAATGGTGCTAATTAAGCAGTTTCCCTAAGGTAAAGAAAAAAAGGGGGGCATGTACCCCGTGAACCTTCCCTGTCGAAGTTTTACAGTATTATAGTTTTAATTAAATCCGAACGGTTAAATTTACACAAGAAGTGTAAGTAAAAGGTAACAATGACTTATAGAAAAATAACCACTATCCAAAAATGTTTCACATATTTTCGGCGTGTGTTTGAACCCTCTTCCACTTGGGTGCGCCATTGTTGTGCGAGATTTGCGCCTCGTGGTTGTTGGGGAGTTGTATGTCGGCGACGTCCCGGCAGGTAGATGGTGAAGGTGGTAGGCCTGGGGGAGGGGGTGGAGCTGCAGGTACGACGCCCCGCGCGGCACGCTACACTGCCGGAAACGCACGCTATGCATGGCCCAGCCAGGCAGGAAATTACTGGCAGGGAAGGTGGGTGGTTCCTAGCCGCATGCCATTAGCTTAGCCACTGGGGGTTCAGGGAGCTCCGCTGTGTTCCACAGGGTAGCTATGCCTACTAGTAAACTAATGTTTAGGCTAACTGTGCAGCTGCCTAGGTGTCCAACCAAGGAGGTACGAAAATGTTAAAACGTTGAGAACACACGACACAGTAGGTAATCCAATTTTATGGTTGGTGTCTGTAAAGGCCGTTTGGTACAAACAAAAGAGGTGTTTCCAGGACGCTGAAACAAGCAAATAATGCTAGTAAACATTGTTCCACAAACCAATGGTTTTCCCAATACACATTACATGCTATACGACAGGAACGCTATAATGGCAGAGTTCCCGAGAATCATAGCGTCAAAATGCTGCACATGTAGACGAAGACGTTACAACAAGTGTTCGAAATGGGCGCCGTTCATGTGAAGGCAGGCTTCAGCACGTCATCGCATCGATGCCAGTAAACGTTCAAAAATTCCAGGCATGTTCCGAATACAGTGGCAACCATCCACAATGCGTTCCTGTAGTTCGTGGACGCTATCAACCGGACTGGCATACACCAAAGATTTTAAATATCCCCGCATAAAGAAATGCAATGAGTTCAAGTCGGGGTACCTGGAAGGCCATGGTATTGATAAGCCACGACCCGTACACCAGTTGTTAAACATACGTGCGACGTGTTCACGAACAGCCACATGGAAATGTGCCGGAGCACCATCATGCATGTGCAACACACGCATCCTGTCACCGAGAGGCACGTCAACCAAACTGTCGAGTAGCTCGTGCTGCAGGAAATGAAGGTACGCACGACCAGTTAGTCGGCCAGGTAGGACATGTGGCCCTAACATCTGATCACCAAGGACACCTGCCCTAACATTAATGAAGTATCTCCGCTGAAGTACCGTCTCAATGATAGCATACGGGTGCTCATAAGCCCACACGTGTGTGTTGTGGATGTTCATGATACCATATTGGGTGAAACATGCTTCGTCTGTAAATAAAACGTACACGAGGAATTGTGGCTCTCGCCCACATTCTGCCAGGAGCCATTGGCAGTAGGCAACCCAAGTCTGATGTGGTTAATGCTTGCACACGTTCTACATGGTATGGGTACAACTGTCCTTCATGTAACACCCGCCATATTAGGTATGACGAAACACCTTCTCCTGCAGCAACTCGTCTAGTACTTGTACTCGGCATCGCACCCACCTGTTGTAATACATGCTCCTCCATTTCCGGTGTCGAAACTGTTCTTGGTCTACCTGCATGTCGCATGTTGGGTTTAAACGATCCTGTCACGCGCAGGCGCTGATGTGCCCTTGTGAACACACTGCTGTCAGGATGTCTTCTCTGCGGGTACGTCTGTTGATACATTCGAGTTGCCTCCCATGCATTGCCATCAGCTCGCTCATACATGAAGTGGATATTCGCCATTTCTTCATTAGAAAACGTGTGTGGAGCCATGGCGACCTTGCCGAACACTACGCAGCCACGCTGCATTTGCTCTTGACTGTGAACTGGTGCCTGGTACAGACGGCGGCAACAGTGTTGCAACATTGCCATATTCGTACGTGCCCCTACATCGTAACGGAAAATCCGTCGTTTTCCGGACCTTCGTTAGTATTATTTGCTTATTTCATCGTTTTCGACGCACCCCTTTTGTTTAGTTCTGTAATTATAAACATGCTGTATAATCCGTATGTCTACATGCTTGTTTTTAAAATTTGCGTAGCCACGAAAAATAACAAAAAAAAAAAAAAAAAAGAAAAAAATAATGGTCTTGGTTTCAGACTATAACTGTAACTGGATATAATTTTTTTTAAATTTAATAACTAATATTTTCGAGGAGCAATCGTTACGTCTAGAAAACCCAAAATTGTTATACGAGCACGGGTCCGGAAACGCACCAATAATTACTGTACTAGAGGTTTCATAACAAACAGTGCATAGTGCGTGGGCTGTATCGTCTTACTGTAGAATACTACATCGAACAGTGCCTACCGTCCAATTAAATACGACCCGCCTAGTATGTAGATGCCAATCATATCTGCAATGGCATTCCACAGAATAACGATCCAGCCTGCACGCTATCAACTATAAATCATGTACTGAGGTGAACTATAGTGAAGAAATTATGTGTTTTCGGACCTATGGTCATATAATTATATCCCCCCCGCCCCCGCCGCCTTTCCCTTCAGACGTCAGAATTGTTCCTCCAAATTATTAACACGTGATTTTACAACCCTGTATATATTTTCTATTTTGTAAACCACTGGTCCACAAATGTGAATCCACTTACAAAAGTAACTTTCGTAAATTTGCTAGGCCATTTTTTTTTTTTTTGCTGTTTTAGGAAATTCCGTGAGAAGATGTTACGTTTGGTGTCAAATTGAAAAAAAAAAAAAAAGTGTTATTACTTCAGTAGTAGGAAAATGTCATTTCATGGACAGTAGATTTATGTATCAGATTGTGGATTCAAGATACACCACTGTGATGCCGCATCACATTGACCCCATGTACGATGATTTCGCGAAGATGGATGCATCGTTGTAGTGATCTACGTCATTAATCCCGTTACAACTTTGCAAATGATTGCAAAGTTCAAAGATGGGAGCCAGTATGAAAGTTGCTACACAAATACGGCACAATAAATTGACCGCCATTTTGCGCCAGGTAGAGTATATCTGTCGATTATCTTGGCCGCCTACCACCAGAGGATCTATCAATATGTACCGATAATTAATGAAAAAAGGGGCCACGTGCAATGTACGTACAAAACAAATTATCTAATAGTGTTTAAAATCTACAAAAGATGATAGAAAAGACAAACTAATTTTTACATTATAAAAGAAATCAGTACTCATCAACATCACTAAAGTTAACACAACGATTTACTCATTTTCATCAAATAAAAAAATAATTAAATAATGTATCCCTTTGCAATTAGAAACGTATCTTGAATTGGCTGAAAGCATTTGTATCAATACGAACTATCTTGTTTCTGCAATTCACTTTTTTTTTTAATTTGTGCTATTCCGAAGTGGCCATTTTGAGGTCTTGTTGAGTGATTATGCAAAAATTACGGGTTCTACATTTTTTTATTAGGGGAAATGACATCTTATCTGTTGTTTAAAAGTTGAACAGTATTTGGCAGGAATGTAAAATAATGAATTTTTTACGGGACCAACATACTTAACAGCAGAAAAAAAACATCGTCACACACATGCAACTAGAAGTGCTGCCAAGCCAATGGCTCCTTCAGTGGTGGACCCAGATGTGCTTACTGCAGAAGAGTTGGCATGCAGGATTTCAGCCTACCGCATTTTCAAGGCAGCTGCCGCTAAAAGGATCACTAATTCTCCTTTTACCGTTAATAACCAACACATCCGGCCGGCCATTGTTACAAAACAGTTCGGAAGACGGTGCAGCCACCGAACACAGCTCATGGAGTCATAAGTAGGGTTCCCAGATACAGAGAATAAGAAAAGAGAACATTCATGTCAAAAAAGGTGAACATTGCAATAAAAATAAAGACAATCAAAAATACTGAATAAGAACGGGAAATATTTTCAGAGTTACATGTTTACTGGCGTCTGTAGCGACACCAAAACATGAAATACCTCCCATTGTCTCAACAAAAATGTCGATTACATGAGAAGCAATGACATTTCGATTAATTACTCCTGCTTTGATTCTAACACATGAAATATTTCTTGCAGTTTTCGAGTCTTGAAAAATTGTCTTTACTCAGGCTAGATGTAAAATCCATTGATTTAATTGAAAGAATTTTCTCTTGGACATTTTTTTCAGACACAAATGAACAAGCATGGTTTGTTGTAAATCGGCACCCCATTAACGCACATACATTAAGTTACTTATCTAGCATTTTAATTAATGGCAGCAAGATCATTTTGTTTACATAACATCAATCCAGCTCTGGGACCCATTCATGTATGCAACGTCTCATCCTACTAAAAAGCCGGACATTTTTGAGCATCAAGAAAATTCCGGTCGGAGGCAAAAAAATTCATAAAACTTAGGACAAGTCCTCTTTTTGCCGGACACCTGGTAACCCTAGTCATGAGCCCAACGCAATGTAGACCTAACCAGCAAACAAACAATTTTATGCTAGGCCAGATGGACCTTCAAACCGCTTGAAATTCCTGTCAGCCACATGTAAATAATTTATCGTCACCAGTAATGTCTACAAAACTAACACGAATGCGTTCAAATATAAAATTACGAATTTTTCACACTTTTGCACTCTTCAGCAATAATGTTCAAGAAAATGGGTTACACACAACCATTATTAGAGACATGCAAAATTCGCGCTATTTTATGCCATCAGATTAGGCTTCAAATGGCTGTATGCTTGTTCGATGTTTCCAGTTGGCCTACAATAACGTGGCCTGCCGCGGAGAATGCTTGTAACCAACAGTTAAATTGTAGAGGTCAACCTTCTGTAATGAGGTCATACACGACGTAACTGATATCTATAGAGCCACAAATTTGCCGCGGAAAGATTTTTACACCACGTTGTTGTTTTAATGTCTCACGTGCACATCAGTTGCTCTGCTTCATGGTTGTTGGCAGCCTGTCTTTGTTCAGACACGTCTCTCATTTGACAGCACCAATCAGAGTAAGACAATTGTGGTTTGCCAGTAGAAGCCCAAGACGCGCTGGGAGTTATAACATCCAATCACTGACAATGAAGCACAGCTGCAGATGTGCACGTGAGACATTGACACCAATTGATGCAAATATCATTTCGCTATAAAATAGAGGCTCTACGCGATGTTACATAAATACTCGTTACCAGAGGAATCACAGGTTATCTGAAATTAAGTAAACGATAGTGAAATCTAGTCTGTTAATAAATGATAAAGCGAATTTTGCAAGTATCTGTACTTAAATTCATTGTTGACTGTAACGTCACTGGTTTGTCTAGCTGGAGGTATTTTACGTGTCCGACAACGAGCAGCTTATGCTAAAGGCGATTCAAGTATACACACATCACACTTCATCCTAGCCTCTAGATGCGAGTCACCGAGCTGGTATGAAGTCCTCCCGCCGAAACTGCGCCTCTGCGAGACATTCGGCTGTGACTATAACAGGTGTCGAATGTGCCTAGACTTATTTTGTAACATTGTGTGCTTAGATATTAATACTTTAAAACTGCCGCAAACGCACATTTTTATAATATCATTTCTTGACTGAAGAGATATATACAGGATTAATATCGTTACATCGGTTTAGCATTTCTTGAATGTCACTATACTCATAATAAATAAATAAACATCACTATATTAAAAAGTAATTCAAATATTCAAAAAAGTAAGGAATTTCATCCGAACAAAAAAAATTTCCATTTTGTATTCCTAAAACTACCAGTTTTATTAGGAAAATTATATATTGACCTAGCAACTCGCCTTACGTTTAGGCCCGATATAACTGCCGTCTAAGATAGTCTAAATTATGCCCGATTGGAAATCTTGTTCCAGTTGGAATTATTTAAGAACAGCTTTGTGCGTGCATTTTATTGCGTTCCCGCAGTTTTCGCCCGCACGCGAGAAGTTTTCTGTTCAGTTTGTCCGCCTTCCTCGTGTATTTCTTCCCGGCAAAAATCTCGGCGTAACTCGGCGAAGAGACGGGGGAAGGGCAGAAACCAGAACTTTTAGCCAGTCTCTCCCGCAGGGGAAAGATTTTCATCATCCCGCCGAGTCCCGCGGGAAGAAAGGAGGAGGAAGAGTCCCGCCTGCGCCGTCTTTTGTCTTCCGCCGTGGGTCGTCATCCCAGCGCGCAGTCAGGTGTTGTTTTATTTATTGTCGCTTTTTGTTCGCGAAGTACCGCGAGCGAGCGCAGGAAGTGTGTCTCGGTCCCAGGAGAGACTCTTGCTTGATTTGGGAGACAAAGGCGCGTCTTCCTTTCTTCCTGACGAACGTCGCGCTGTGAAGGAACCTCACCAACGCCAGAACTGGAACACTGAAGCAGGCGATGGCGTTCTAGTCGTCAAATATCTGGTGTACTCGAAAGAATGCTAATTAACACCATAATGGTGTAGATGAGTTCAAATGAAACGTATTTCATCGAGGATCTTATTATCTAACACCTGTAGTGAACTCTCTCGAAGCTAGGGGAACGTTCAGGGGTGGGTAAGATTTAGGTAGTAAGTAGTACAATGTATTAACATTCATTTACATTTTTGTGAATGAAATTCACAGTTGTCTATGTTGGAGCTTAGGTGTTGGTGTCATCAGGTGCTCAGAACTGCGCGCAAACTAATACACCAATATAGGGCAGCACACAATATAATGTAGGCCTATAACAAGCTTGTGTACTGGTGGTTTTTGCATGGCCGTTTTACGGTTGATTTAAGTTGTTTTATGGGAGTCTTTGAAAAATTATCTCCTTGAATTAAGATAGTAAATCATAAATAACTTAATGCTAGTAAGTAATTCAGTCACTTCATCTACCCAGACGTTTTTGGTTACGTTTCGTGATCGTACTACCATTTTAAACCTTCTAATGTTTCCGGCTGGGTAGAGAATACATAGGCTCCATGGCTAAGAAGCTCCCGAAATCATCTATCCTCGACAATGCTAAACTCATGATTACAGTTCTATTTATAAATAACAACATACAGGGTGTCTTGTGAGGATAGGACAATATTCTAGGAGATGGTATTACTAGTAATTGTGATCAACAAAGTCCATATGTACATGGGGTCAATATGGGACGGTTGTCGAGGTAGCCCCATTTGAATGTAAACATTGGTAAGCTCTAAAATTACTGTTACTGTTTGACTTGCAGTTATGTTCCTCCTTGCAGTAACAAGTCATGTCACATTCAAGGAGGCAATCCTTTGCTATGGAAACTTATTTACATTCACAGGTAACCGACTAATGTGGGCTGTGAACTTGAACGCTGGGTCTGGCATGACATGAAACAAAATGGTTATGTATTGCAATATTGTTATTAAAGCTATGAAAAAAAAAGTCCCGTATATTATTCATTATGTATTACAGTTTCCTTGCAACTGAAACGAGGAGCATAACTGCAAATAACAGTAATTTTAGAGCTAATCAATGTTTACATTGAAATGGGACTATCTTGACAATCGTCCCATGTTGACCCCATGTTCATATGGACTTTTTTGATCACAGTGACTTGTACCTTCCAGAACATTCTCTTTCCTCCCGGGACATCCTGTATACAACTAAAACCACCCATAGAGCAATGTGCTACCGCTAAAGGAACAGCACTCATATCGGCGAGAGTTGGAATCAAGTAACATTCGTCATGTTATTCTTATGAGTTTACTATATTGTTATTGTACAATATTTAGTCTCGTTACAAAACTACGTGCATTTGAGATATTGGTTTCGTATAACCACTCGTTTTACTTCAGAAACTGTAATTCGTTTGCATATTAGTAGAATATTTAGAAACTGTAAACGTGACGATTCTCGACTCGACATCACAGAATAACTAATGCTAACGGAAACGACATAAATGATTTTTTTCTGTCATTGTTATCGTACCAGTTCTCGGGGGGTACATACTTGTAAACAAAGCCATAGAGTCAATAAAAGCCATGTATAATTTGATATATGCTTTATAGAACCCTTTGTATTTATAGAACTATTGTAATTATTATTTCAATTATGTATTTACAAATTTTCATTGAAACGTTACATACGTGCCAGTTTCTTCACAGTTTATGAAATAAAGACTACTAAAATTTCAGCAAAACCAATCATCCCTGATGCCATGACAACCCGAACTGAAAACTAGTTCGATAAAAACAATGCCATGTCGCTTCTGTTTTATTTATTCTTTTACAAAACACAACAAGTGAACTAAACGTGAAAATAAAAGTTTCATTGTATAAAATACTTCAGGATTGATCAGTTTTTAACCAGTTTTGCTAAAAACAGACTATTTACAATCTCTAAGACGAAAACCTTCAGGATGGATCCGGTCTACAGCGTTTCTCTGGATAATTATGCACATCCCATGTTTCCCGCAAAGTACTATATAATGTACCATCAACTTAGAGTACTTTATTGCATGTATATAAACGTGTAGCTAATCCAATGAGTTTATTTCATCGTTCTGATTTACACCCAATAGCGTTAGAATATGCCGTATCTCCTCAATGTCAAAAGTCATAACCCTTTATAAATTGGAAAATTTTTAAGAAGTATAGTAACCTTAGAGCGCCATGAATCTTACGTTCGTTAAACGCCTAGACGGCAACGGCCAGATAAGTTTGAAATACAAATTTGGGATATGAAAACGAGACGGTATGATGTGCTTTTACGGCAGCCTCTTTACCGCATTTTTGACAGATTAATTTTACACGATTTTCTCCGTGAGAAATGTTAGCCTAGCCTGAAGTCTTCACGATCCGTAGCTTTTATCTTCCCACTCGGCGAGGACGAATTGTAACGAATATCTGGTCTCTCTTGAAAGTTTGTTACAGTTGGTACTTCATCAAAAGTCGGGCTTGCTGGTAAATGTACGAATTAGAAAGTACAGCTGGACGAACTGTAATAAACCCCAAGAATCTGAATTTACGATCTAGAAAGAACATATCTCAGACGTCAGAATTTTAAGATGTAACATTACTTTAACCACCATTTCAATGGATTCCTGTCAGTTGCAATATACAATAAAAGTTGCAGATAACGCAGAGTTTACTTTGGTTTTATACGGTAGAATTTGTTTTGTTAGTACTGGTGTGATACCATTCATCATTAGATTTTTTTTACTTTAAGATGGTTGTTTTGTTTCTAGAGTGTAATAACAAATGTTCAAAGAAAATATTTTGTTGTAAATTTGTAAATCAAGTCATAGGCGTTTTTTCTTCTGCTCATCTGGACTTAACTTACATGAATATACATCATTAGTACTTAAACACTTTAGTTAGTCTCATTTTATTTTTGAAAAGGAAATTTTTCTGAAATTCATACCCAAAGACGTAAGAGCTTAACGGAACCTGTACGTGTACTAGATAACTGTGTAGTGTATTATTTTAATTTGTTAATCAGCTATAATTTTTCTTTTATATTTACCGACTTATTTACTTACATATCTTCACTGGATTCTAGAAATAACCTATTTGAGATATACCAAGTTTGATATTTATTTTAAAATAGGAGCCAAAAATTATTTTATGAACTAAGTTTTTATGTACAGTGTAAGTTTTTCAGACCTGCTTACAAATATGCACAAAGCCTTCATGAAACTACTGGAAGGAGCAATTATCTAGCTCCAAGAAACATTTACTCTAAGAATGACAACAATTGCACGCTTTGGAGTACAATGAAGTGGTCTGTTTCAATGGTCAGTTCAGCTGTGAGGATACGACCTCGCCTGACTAGCTTCGTTAATTACTAACCTTTAAAGAAATGCACATGCATTATTATCCTTGTATGCAGCAGGCCACAGGATGGCCAACAAGGATCTCCCGATTCCCCCGCCCTTCTCATTCCAGCACCTTTCCATTGCAGGTATTTTCGGTAATCTCCCGTTTCCCCCGCCCTTCTCAATCCAACCCCTTTCCATTGCAGGGATTCTCGGGTATCTCCCGAGTTGCTTTTGACTAAGTTTTAGGTAAGGTTGGCAACAGACCTGGTAGTCTTCCCTTAGCCCCGGAGAGTAGGGTAAAGAAGAGGAGATGGGAGGAGAGAAAGAGGAGTAGAGAAGAAGAGAAGATAGGGAGACAAGAGAAGAGGGGAGTAGAGAAAATAAAAGAGAAGAGGAAATGAGAAGAGGGTAATGGAGCGAAGTGAAGAGGTGAGAAGGGGAAAGAAGAGAGGAGAGAAGGCGAGAGTAAAGGAAGGAAGAGTATAGGAGAGAAGATGAGAATAAAATACAGAAAATAAGTAATGGAGAGCCGATAAGAATAGGAGATCAGAAAGGTGATGAGAGGAGAGAAGAAAGTTTCGATTCAAGGGCAGACGCAGGTCAGCCGACGAGGTAGTCTGGTGCCATGGCCAGACGCCCTCAACAACGGACACAAAGTAGGCGAGATGGATCAGCGTCTAGAACTATCCTGTCAGCGTCCAGTGTTGCCACGTTTAATCTAGTAAATTATGTTGAAAAAAACACTTGGACAAAACTAGTTAACATCATGTGTTCAGAACAACCTGTATTAGATATTGCTCTATATATCTGGAAACTAATTAACATCGATAAAAATTCTTACATAAAAAAATAGCTTTGCGTATTAGATCACTGAATTAATTACTGTCATGTCACACACATTTTGACAAAAACATACTTGAATTTTATCACACATGATTTGTAAACTATGAGATCATGCAATACCAACTGAACGGTTATTACCGTCAATAAAGTTATCAATCAAAATAATTACGTTTAGTTGAAAAAGAACCATGTTTGCAATGCCTGTGGCAAATGCCTTTCGACATCACTTTGAAAACCCTCTAAGTTTGCAAAAATATTGGCACTTCTTGAAGTATTAAAAAATACAAGAGTTAATTCACACTGCGGAAACAGTTATGTAACAACAGTATGGTGCCAGAGTGCTGCATATCACCGACTGTCAACGATGCCGCGCTGATGGATTGATGTCTCATTATAGTAAATATTAGTGAGACAGGTTACAGAAAAAGAGATTGTTTGATGTGAGAATATGATACATTTTCCTGAAAACATAACGACTCAACGCATTGACTTCACATGAATTATTTAATGCTCTTCACTTCAGAACATCTGCTAAAACAATAATAATTATGAATTCTGAACTTCATTAAGAAACCTATAACTTTCTATCACTCTCCTAATGAAGATAAGATATGTTTAATAATAAACAACAGTATTTATGTTATTACTGTTAATAATATGTGCCAAATATTTCTAAACAATAATAATGCTACAGTGTACAGTTTGCAAACTTATATTACCACAGTATTTTCGTCTACTCATTAAGGCTTCTGTAAGTTTTAAATTTATATAAAACTCTGCAAATAAAAGTAGATAAACTCACTGTAGCAAAGTCCAATGTACTTGTAGACCTCAATTTCGAACAAATCCGTTACATATATCTTGAGAAACAACCACGTGAAAAACCCGGTTTTAGCCAAGTTTGAGGGCTTTAAAATAATGCTTCCAATGTGCGTGGTGTCTTGAAAAGTCATATTCACAAGCAGTCTGAAGTGTTTTTTTCTTTTCTTACACTGTAAAAAACGTTCGTGATATTACTCATCATATGTATGGTAATATTCCCCAACCTTGAGAGGAAAATCTGATTCCCGGATATGTGCGGAAATTTCCACAAGGTAGTGTATTCGCCACACAAACCACTCGGAAGTTTCGCTAGCGCGTTATGTCAAATTGTCCTAGAGGGCTTGCGCCAATATGTAAAGAAAAATTACATTACCAGTTGAGTAACTTTCCTTGACACGTGTTGAGTAATTTTCCCTCACTTGTAGAAGTAATTAGCTTCCATTACATGTAGAGTAAATTTACCTCAACTTTATTTATAGTGTAGATAAGCGTTGTGGACGTGCGTTTACTGGTCTCTGAGAAAAAACGTAACTCCAAACACGCTGCACGCAGTTCGAGCGCCAGCCAGGAGGTCGCCTTAAGAATTGAATAGCGTGAACTAATAGCCATAATTACCAGAGATAATGGAAAATCGCTAAAATATTTCGTGCCTCCATATTTTACATAACAGTGTAGCGGCCTGTGTCTTGTATGATTGGAGGATGGTTATATATGAAAATCCACTACATGTTCCAGAGTCTTCGGGAAGGAACACGTTATATATGGGAGAAGGCCGAGGTGAAGGTTGCGCCGGTTTCTCGGCTAGTGAGACATGCCTGTCGCCCTCCGTCCCCAGGAATGTATGAGGTGAGATGAACGTGGAGCAGCGATGAAATGCGATATACAAGGAAAGCGGGAGTTTCCCGAGAAAACCCACCGGCCAACAGCAACGTCCGCCACGTTTCGCACACACAAAAATCCGGGATCGAGCCCGCGGCGGATCGAACCCGGATCGCTTAGGTGGGAGGCGAGAGGTCTGACCACCGTAACTTCAGTATGGTCAGATAACGAAATAATAACGTCAGATATGGACATGTTATACTGAAGGCTAGCAAAAAGTCAACTTTTTCCACGATCAATCAATGTGTCTAATAATTACCTGGTAGTAGTCTCGTTTTTCTTTGTGACAAAGCGTTAGGTATCCTGTTATATCAAATTTCTGTGCAAGCCGCTTAGAACAACTCAACGTAGGTGTAACCTGTAAATAAAATATAGCATGTAGCAATTCTTGAATTTATACGAAGTGAAAACATAACAAGGAAATGTATATGTACGCAAAGTAAAGTATTTGACGAAACATAACACGTAACTCTAAAATAAAAACAACAAATGGCGAAACATTACATTTCAGAGTAAATTCTGTACAAATTGCAAACAGCTATCATGAAAGGATTTCAAAACGTTCACGAGTTTCAAAGAAGACAACTTGTACGCTGAAATTATTTTTGCACAGTGAGTTTGTTTAGCCAGAAAAATAAATGTTAATGTTTCTAAAAAAAAATTAAATAAGGGAAAAGAGTGGCTAAATAATGCGGCATGTAAATTATTACCTCACTGCTACTGTGAAATTTTGTTAAAAGCACATTAAGGCGTTGTATTCCATTCATTACTATGTGTTAACACCACTGTAGTTAATTTACATTTGTACTGCTTGTACACTAAGTGGTACTGGGAAATCATGAATGTATCATCATCGAAAATTTGGCTGTACGATATTTTGACCATACGCAGTGATGGGTATGCTGCGAACAATACAATACCATAAGTAGCACAAAAATATCATCAGATGACTATAAATGAGTACAGCCCCTCTACAGTGAAGATTTTCGTGCATCCATTAACAATTGCTTCGCTACTACACACATATGAGGTAGACGTGCGTAAAACGAACGAGATCAGAAGTCGTGATACGCAACAAATATGTTATATAACATTTGCTCAAATACGAGGGTATTATGTCCGTAAATTTATCACTTTAATTTATTTCAGGATATATTTTCAGTTTTAATTTTATTTCGCCTTTAGCTAGTGTCGTATTAGTCTCGTAATTTTCATTGTAAAACTATTCTTCTTCATTGTAAAATTATCCCTCGTACATGCAAAACAATAAGAAAGACCAAACAACGTATAAAATAACACAATATTGGTCTTGAATAAACATATACGATTTAAATTAAGATGCTACATAACTTTTTGTTATAACTCTATAAAGCTGGTTTCCCTCAGTAAATGCTGTCTTCTTATTCGTAGTCGGCGTGATCAGACATATTTCGGGAAGAAAATATTATAAGGTACGACTTGAACGAAAGTATACGTAAATTGTGTAGCCTAAATTTATATAGGCAGATTAATGAGAAATTATAAAGTGAAACGGCACATTAAAAGTAGGACGGAACAAAATTATTGGCCTGAACGTACGCATTTAATAAATAATATGTATTAACAACTAATTAATTCCGCAGGTATTGGTGTTCAAAAGCTATCAAACAGGTTGCTCTTAATGTTAACTTCAAATGAAGAAAGAAACGCGAACAACTTCTAGTCAATTTTTGTGTTTTTTGAATGTTGTTATGAGCAAGTCGTTTGTATCCACTTTTAGGTTGAGTGCAGCATTTGACCTATGATTTATAACATCGTAAATTAATTACAGAACATTGTTGCTAAGAATTTCGTTTAAGTGCAACGTTTCAAACTGAACAGGAAAAGGTATAGGGCCTAACCTATACACAAACGCTGGCGCTTATAGTTTCTACTTTGTTTTAGCGGTATTAATTTTTTACGCCTAAACGAGAGCAGATATAAAAAATATGTCTGACAGTTTTGTTTAAGGCCTCGCTCTTTAATTTTGCAGTGGTTTCTAAAATATTTATTTTAAAGCAAATTAATTCATATATCAAAAATTCATTCTCGCAGTTTTAAGACTTTCGTTTGTAGGCCCTATCTGAATTTTTCTGTTGCAATACACCAAACGGATTTTTAGGTTTAGGTCCCTGAAATATCACATATTTGGTTGTCAAAATTAACCAAAATGAAGCAAAATAATTTTTGCTAGCAAACGGTACATTATTTTTAAAAACGCTCTGGTAAAATTGTGTATCATATGACTGAACATAGTCTCAAAATTTTCAAAGCATTTGATTAAAAAATATTCGAGTTATTTGCAATTGTTTGAAATAAATGAAAGATCGTGGCCTTAACATCGTCTTCTCCATGCTGACTTATTTTTTGAAGGCAATAAATACTATGGTTTTAGCTACTAATGTAATTAACGAAATTCTGGTTAAATGACGTTTTAGTCGAAGCTGCCAAACAGATTTTTAATATCTGTTCTCGTTTAAGCTTAAAGAAATAATTATCGCAAAAAAATGTAACAAGAGAGCCAAGCCTTAAGGGGGATCAAACTTTCAAACCCGGACATGTACATTTTATCCACTTTGACACGAAAGCGGGAAAAAATTGATATTTTGGTATATTAATAAAGTATGGCAAGTTAATTATTGTCCCTTATTTTAACCGTCAAATTGTGGTTATCAATATGACACAGTAAAAACAATATATTTTATTCGTTATTAATGAAACAAGTGATCATGTCTAGATCTTAATAACTATTATGGACATGTTTAGCGTGGCATTTCGTGACCGTACGCATTCCAATAGATAGCAACTGGTGTGCATTTGTTATGAACAGGGACAGGAAATTTTCGCGTATTCAATGACCCACGTGCTAGAATCCATCATTGCACTATGAATACTCAAGACCCGTCTATTCGTTCATTGTCTGCGGTTCTACTGAGTAGCAGATACTGAACAAATGATTGGAGCTTGAGTATGCATAGGGTTGTTGATTCTAACGTGTAGTAGGTTATTGATATCGCGAAAATTTTCCATTCTCTAAATGAGAAAAAAATTACGTTTGAGTGTACATGTTTGGTTTGGAATGAAAACAGAAAACTTCGCACTATTTTTAAATTGGACGGGGAATTTTTAAAACTATATTTGAATTCATATACGCGTGTAACTCACCAACCTTCTCATCTTCTAATTATGTCGACATGCCAGAGTTACATACTCCTACGTCAATAGATCCGTGTGTGTTCAATTTAATGTTCGAATTGTTTAATTATTAACTGCAGCTATGCGTCATTCAATAAATTCTAACTTTAATGTTTGTTTACATTCAAGTTTCTACTCATCGTCATAGCGGCATACTTTCAGCAAACAGAAAAGCGAACAAGTAATATTAAATGAAAATGTTGACATGTGTTACCATTAATCATTCATCGCTACATATTTTTAAAATTAAAATCTCAGTGGTTTATTTATTAAAAAAAAAAAACACGAGTGTAATTAATGTTCGTATTCAAATCGGTATGCAGTATACAGAATGCTCGTGTGAGTTACACATTTTGGGTAACGATTTCTTCCTTAAAAATAAAGTAAAATTATACAAAGCAAGTTTTTTGTTGGTGTAAATATTAGGGAGAAATTCACGAATTAAAATAGATATTGAAAACCAACATTTCTTTTATAAAAAAAAAACATAATAAAATAAATAATGGCATCCCAGTTGCGGTTTAATGCAAGATCTGCATCTATGAAAAAATTGTAACGAATACATTTCACCTTCATTAAATAATGTTATTCAAACCTGTGTATCGCGTGTTGCATATCTGTAAGGCTCGATATTTCCTTCGTCCACTGTCTCGAAAACGGTTCAATTGAAGGTGATGCAACAAGCTGACATATTTGCTCATTGTGGCCTCCTGCTACAATACGTGCCATTCAATAAAAAAAATGCAATATTAAAATCCTGTGCCGAACAAAATGTTTGACCAATAGTCAATATCAGTCTTAAATCGTGTGTTTCTTCCTCGAGATTTGCGTCAGTCAAACACTCATTACATAACTTAACCTCTTTTTTTTTTTACAAGGAATCATCTAGCAAAGCGTTTTAACATACTTTCGTGAAATGCCGGCATGCTAAGCAGTGGCGGCTCTAGGGTTGTTGCCAGGGAGGGCACAAGTTGCAGAGAACTGTACAGGCTAGTTGACGCTACAGCCACTGACACACTGGTATGTAGGTGCAGCTTATTACTGACTACTCACAACACAATAAGTAGCCAGTAGGTATTTCATGGTCATTGGTACACGGCGGCACGTTCACACGAGTGTACAGTTCTCGGCAAATTGTGCCCTCCCTGCCAACAACCCTCGAGCCACCACTGATGCTAAGGGTGTTTACGATAAAAATTAACGCATTTTAGGCTCCTCATAAAATATTTATTTTCAGTCACGTTTGGGATCGCGAATAAAATATGACAACTGGAAGTGAGTCCAATGCTTGCATTTGTAGTTTGTTACGATGTGATACGGGCCCAGTTGAAATAATTTTGCACCTACGTGCGTGTGTCAGTGCATTACGTACACACCAGCAACTATGCTTTATTGTTAGTTGTAGTGTATCCTTGTGAAGAGGTGTCGTTCATTTGACTGTGCCATGACGATGATGTTACTGTGAGCCACGTATCTGTGATTTGCTAGTAGAACCCATGACGCTGAGTTATAAAAATATAACAAATATAACATATCACTGACTATGAAGCAGTGTAAACGTGCTCATAAGGCACTGAAACACGTCAGTTTAATAATCTTTTCACAAAAAAATAATCAGCCGGAAAACAAATAGCATCTTGTCAATTAGTTTATTGCGCTAGACTATATATCTTGTCTTACGACCACGTTAACGCCATGATCCATCATTTCTACGGCTTTTTCGATAGTTATGCTTTCAAGCCTAAACGGAAGAAGACATCGAAAAATTGTTGTACTGTTTTGATAAAAAACCGTTAACTATTTTTTTATTTAAAGACATAATACACGACGGTTTCATCTAATTAAAGAATTAAGGGATTTCCCATTAATGAACTAATTAGTCATATAAAAAAAATTTTGTCTAGGAAAAAGTAAACAATGTAAAAATCATATTTTGCAAAAATGTGAACCCGGTTTTCGATATCTGCTTTCATTTAGGAATAAAAAAGAATAATTATCGTGCAAGCAGTATACATTGTAGATCACAGCCTTAACTGAACGTACATATAGGAAGGAACACGTTTCTAAGAACAGCTCTAAGAAGTGGGTGACTTGCTGCGTGAAGCTGGCTCTGCGTGTGACGTCACGAGTCGTCACTCAACCTCTCCTGCCCCCTCCTCTAGTATCCGTCAGTCCGGCAGGCCAGATGGCGTCCCGCAAGTGCCTCATTACAGCAGCGCCAACGGACTGATTGATGTGTCTCACACGTGCGTCGTCTGCCGCTCGGCGCCTCCTACCTCCTTCAAGCCCCCCTCAGAACCCACCCAGGGCCACACAGGCCAGCATTAAGGCTCTTCAAGTGGCAACATTTCATAATTTTATGTTTGTTCAACATAGTGTTAGATTTACAGACATTACTTGTCAGTACATTTTCAACTTGTGGATCTATTTAAGCTCTCACATCCATAGCAGCGTGTCAAAGTTAAATTTTGCATAGAAACATACAAATAAGAAAAACCAACTGACTTACTCGAATAAAATAATTGACTCATAAATTATTTATGATGGAGCATATACAAAAGATTTACAACCAAATTAAAAAATTGCATTGTATTTTTTTAACTGCAGTAAATGAAGAAGAATGTAATAATTTTCAGCATTTATTTTTAAATGCAGAGAAATTTCGTTGTTTTTGTTATTTTGTTTTTTGATGCCCTCTGTGTCATTCATTGGGTACTATGTTGGAAAAAATGTAATAAACATAGTAAAAGTTCCTAACTAAGCTATCTGTGCTATTTCCTCTTCCTGTGGTCGACAAAGAACGCAACAATGTGGTGAATATTATGATATTACTCGCGGAATCTCTTCGCAACGCTCAATTTAATTATGATTCATTCTAACTTCGGCCGTAAGTAGAGCTACTGATTTTAGTTAAAATAAATTTTACATCAACTTGTTTCGTTGACTTACGTTCGCATCTGCAGCTCTGTCTCGAGGTTAGCGATTGGATGTTTCTAATGCTCAGCGTCTGGGCGGAGGGGGAGGGGGTCTACTCGCAAATCACTGACGGGTGGTGTAGCGGTAACCGTGTTCTCATTGGTACAGTCAAATGAGCGAACCATGTGCGTAAAGGTTCTCTGCAGAGCTGCAGATGTGCACATATGGCATTGAAGAAAGATGGTGCTATTTTTTCTTGTGCTGTTGCCTTGTGTTGCACACAGACTTTGTTTTTCTCTGGGCAGTCGTGAATTGTTTGCTATTACTGAATGTGTGTTTGTTGTCATGGACATATTTTCATAAATATTTGTTACTTCTTGTTCCGTGTACTCCAATACATGCAACCTAACTTACCCATAGAGCCATGTTACAAATACAATTCCCCATTCCTTTCACATCTCGCCTCCAAAACGTCTATTATTGTAAAGTGTCTGTAAGTGAGTAACTTGCTCTTTGAAACATACCAATAACAAATTATTCCCGCCAAAAATAATTCTGCGTTATTTCGGTTTTATAGTGCCCAGTATGAATCTAAACCAAAAAAGTAGTGATGACTGCTATATTACTCGGCAAGTTCTTCGTAAATCTAATTTTGTTATGATCAGAGCCACGATTTTATGGCGAAAAGTTTGCAACATTTGGTTTCAACGCATAATATGCACATCTGCAGCTCTGCTACATCGTCTGTGATTGGATGACTTTACCCTCACTTGCCTTGGCAAATTGCAGACGTACGGAGTTTCAATAATCTTATTCTGATTATTGCAGTCGAATGAGGGACGTATCTGAACAAAGACACGCTGCCAATAACCTCGAAGCAGTGCTGCAGATGTGCACGAGAGACACAGAAACAATGTGGGGCAAAAATCTTTTCGCGACCAAATCGTGGCCCTAGTAATGGTCCACTCCCATCTATATACGTTTACAGTGGTCACACGGCCAGTACACAACGACCAATAGACTAAGTCGCTCCTAACAAGTTACGGTACCTCACTACAAAAAAAAATTTAAAACACGTTCTATTTCCTGATATTGTTCAAAGTCCACCTTGCACGATGAATTCTCGCATGAAATATAGTTAGTGACCCTTGTTTTTCGCAAAAAGAATTTTGCCTCACTTTGTTTCGGTGCCTTGCGTACACATCTGCAGTTCTGTTTCGTGGTCAGTGATTGGATATTTTAGCTCTCACGAGCCTTGGGCTTCTTCCGGCAAATAACAGACTTGTGGCGTTGAATGAATGTTACTGTAATTGGCTCAGTCAAATGAGTTACGGCTCTTCACATAGACGCGCCGCCAATAAATGTGAAGCAGAATTGCAGATGTGCACGTAAGTCACTGAAACAAACTGTGGCAAAATTCTTTTCGCGAAAAACAAGGGTCCCTAAATAGAGTGCAAGAGTTTTTTTTGCGTATATTTTGCGTCGAGTAAAGGTGCATAAATTTACCTCACAAAGTTCTTTTGCGTGTTGCAGGAATTTTAATGTCTATATTCATCATTAAAAACACTAATCTTACAAATTAGTTTTGGAGATCTTTGTGAACAGATATTTTACTGCGTCGACACATCCCTTCCATGCACATCAGTACTTACAAACTTACAATGATACAATTTTAGCGACAACCTACTTTCCATAAATTTTACCGTGTTAAGCACTGGTGCCAGTATGCGTGCAAACTGACCAATCACAGAGTTTTCCTGAATTTTAAGTTACATTTAGTTGATAATTGAAAACGGGAAATTAGTTTAGTTTCACTTTAAAATTATATTAAATGACTTCTGTCATTTCAAAGCCTATTTGAATTTAATTTTACTGTGGTTACGTATTTTTCTGTCACCTTGGCGATAGCAGCGAAACTAGCGGCAGAAATTTTCCCTGTGCCGAACTCTCCCATAAGAAAACACATTTTCTTTCTAACCTGTAGTAGAATTAACCTTAATCCAACGAATAAAATACCTTCACCCAGGTGGCCATCTTAAAAACGGGTATGATGCAACCAGAGATGAGAGAATAGTACTGATGGAGCATACACTGAGGCCAAACGCACTTTGTTTATTCAGTTAGCAATATGGCGGTGAGCAATCAGCTGTTCTGTATGTGTATTCAGAAATGAGGTTATGGTTGGCCAAACCACAGCCGCATTATACACGTTGCTATGGTAACAAACAACATATTTCTGGTACCAATGTGGCGAATAGGCTCCTCCCCCTTCCGTCTCAAGGCCTCATACCATTCGTCCTAAGACGTGCGTTATGCTCCAGCTGTATGTTCCTCTAATCTCTGGATATAACCTACTGTCCTGTGTATACACAAGCCCCGACAACTTATCCTAGCTGCTACTCGCTGTAACAACTAGGCAAACAACCAACGCACAGACGGGGTTCGAGTGCGTGTACAGGACAGCGGATTGTAACATTCAGGTCAATAAACACCCAACCATATAGGACACACACAGCTCCGTACATTTTCCGAGGTTGGTATTTCTAGATCGCTATTGTCAGCTTATTTTCTGTAGCTATCCGCAAGTAAATAACATTTAAAGGGGGTCACAGTACGTACCACATTAAAAATGTTTTAATTTTCGCTGTAAGTTCCATACAATGCAATTTATTAAAATTTCCCGCCTGACATCGCACAGACATTACCTTCTCAAGCGTTACAAAATTATCACATCTTCACTACCTTTCTTAATTTTTGACTAGTAGTCTTCCGTAGGAAGAAAGTCATTTTTTTCGTAGAGGTGATCACAGGTAAGAGTATAAGTAGAGATGCTGGCGTCGCGAAACTTTTTGCGCCAACATACCCCTGAAAACGTTCAGTATTTTGCAACATGTATGATTGGGTGATATACGTTTGGCACACCGTAGATGTATGCAGAACAATAACTGGCAACAAATAATACAATAGTGGGATTATTATTGGCTAAGTCAAGTAGGGTATAAGCGAAAGCCAGTAATCTTTTGGTAAGCTAAACGTGCGTTGAAACCTAGCAAACAAGTTTTCCCGTCATAAACCATCATTAGAGATGATGGTATATCGCGAAAATGTTTTGTGCCAACATACCCTTGCAAACGCTGTAGTTAATTGCATCACATATGATTGGGTGATGTAGTCTGACACGACGTAGCTGTCTGCAGACCAATAACAGGCATCAAACATTACACCAGCGGGATTCTTATTGGCTCAGTCAAATAGGGTAACAGCTCCAAGTACAAGCGAAACCAGTAATCCTCTGGTAAGCTGAACGTGCGTTGAAACCCAGCAAACAGTCAAGTTTTCCCGCGATAAACCATCATCTATAACCATCACTAGAGGAAAAATTATTTCGCGTATTGATCTGGTAGCAGCCTAGACTTATCAATCCTGTTCACGAACTGGGCATTGTCGATTGTTCATTGGCTCCTAACCGTGCATGTGGGTACCACGTGATTTCACCACGAGTTATTTCCTTATGTTTGCAGTCGTCAAATGTGTATCAAAACAACTGTTGTCCGAGCACAGTGATGACAGAGAAGTATACGTTGTTGGCGTTCAACCTGACCTTCAATCAATATGCGAAATAGTCGTGCCTCTAACCATCATTCTCTAAGTATAATCAATAGCTGTGGAGCAATGCCAACTGTGTACAATGTAAGAAACTATTCCCTCTGCCTTGTCGAAGCATAAAACACTATAGAAAATTTGTAAAACATATTTAAAGAAGTAAGGATGGTGTGAACCGAGCTTCAGGGTGTTTTTTATGAAATAGTGTTAGTTTTGTAGACGATACTTGTGGGTGCAGTTTTCTCTTACGAAACAATTTTAGCTCTCATAGTTTTCTCATAAGAGTGCCTCCATGTAAAAATTTGCATGTTCTGATGCCATGCAAATAGTGAAAACCAATTGCCCTACTTAAACACAATAATTCAATGTGAACTTACATCCCATGAGCTATGAAATAAAACATTAAAAAAACAACAATGTAATATTTTGAATTTTTAAAAATCGGAAAGTACAGAAAAAAATTGCAAATTCAGCCATTTTTTAATACAAAAATTGTTCGTTTTATTGCGTAGTACATAGTATGTTATTTTACTGTGAATTATTTAAGGTACGCAAGTCAATTGGTTTTCACTATTTGCATAGCAGCAGATCATGCAAATTTGGACTTTGCCACACCGTTATGAGAAAACTACGCCAGCTAAAATTGTTTCGCATAAGGAAACTGCAGTCATAAGTATCGTCTACAAAACTACACTTTTTCGTATAAATATAAAATTATGACTTTATCGCACTTGTACACCCTTAAGGGCGAGAAGTAGCCTATCTGTGGTATAGAAGAGAAAACGTGACAGAAAATACTATAACAAGCTTTGCTTTCAGTTGTTTCCTAAATAAAAAAAAATCTATAAGGTTTTTAGGCCATGCTTCTCTGTTCCAATTGTATTTGTGGAAGTTATTTTAAATTCTAAAAGGAAGATGATATGAAATATCTGTTTTACAGTTTTGTTTATAATGATTTTTTGCCGTAATAGCTATTTTTTTCATTAAACGTGAAATTATGTGGTTTTGACAAAAAGTCAACAATATTTTCGTTTAAGTACATAATTAGCTAAAACCATGCGATCGTGTTTTGGCAAAATATCGTAAGCCACATTGCAGAGTTTTAACGTAATATTTTTTATTATATTACGAATTAGTGAATACTTTTAGAAAATTTACACGTCATACCAAATGGTTATGCAAATTAAATACATTGTCCGACAAATTAATTGAATGGTTCAGTTAAACTTGAAAATATCTTATTTAAATTTCATCATAATGGGTTGCTACCTTTTGCCAAAAGAACAGATTTTTACTTTCTTGAAAAAACTACCCAATACGGAAAAAATAATATTTTACAAACCTTCCAAACTAATTTTTTGATATTTTCTCTCGTTTAGGTTTAAAAATTATTTTCGCGAAAATATTAGAAACAGTAAAACAAGGCCTCAACTAGGTTACTATAGGTAAATTACTTGTGCAGAAGAATATATGAGTAGTCCAGTTCCAAAACTTCCCTCGTCCACTTTCACTAAAACTGAGCAAATCGCGAAAAACTGATTTGCAAGCCAATTTGTGACATGGCCAAAGCAGTTTTTCAATGTGTGTCTGTTATTGAATAAGGCGAGTTTAGGAAACTATCGTCACGTCAAATTTAGCGCACATTTAAAAGCTACACAAAACTGTTCAGAACTAATTTTTCCTTGGTGACTGACAAGGAGAATTTTGGAACTGGACTATTGATATGTTAATAGAGGCACGAGTATTTCGCGTATTAATCTGGCAACAGCCTAGACTTCTCAGACCTATACACACACTGGCCAAAGTCAAATATCCATTGACTTCTAACCATAACACGTGTTAGCACCACGACTTGTTTCCTTATTTATCACTGGCTTGCAGTCGTCAAAGATGTGTTGAAACAGGCGTCGTCTAATCATAGAAGGAGTAGTGAAGTATACAATATTGGCGTTCAACCTGACCTAGAATCAATACGCGAAATAATCGTACCTCTAGTTATAAATGGATGGTATCGTATTATTTCTATGAATTCCTAATTTTAGAATAGTGTGGATATTTCAGTATCAGGGTGCATATGATCGAGTTTTGAGTCCCATGCGACAAGGAAACCGAGGAAGTGGTGTTTAGCAGAACGGGACGTTTTTTTTTTTTTTTTTGCTGGAACCATTCGAGTCGACTTAGGGCGTTTGGAAACGAGCTAAAATGGTTCAAACCAAGTAACATGTCCGTCTTGAATACGACTACGTGCACAAAATCGCAATACTAGGGACCCCTGAATTTTCGCGATAAAGTTTTCTCATCAACTTGTTTCTGTGCCATACGTGCACATCAACGGTTCCGCTTTATTGTTCTTGGCAGCATATATAATAAAAAAAATAATCCAAAAATAAAAAAGTTAGTAAATAAAGATCTTGCCCAATAAAAAAAACTTAAAAATTAAAATAACAAAAATGAGACAGTCAATATTTCGTCCAACCATTCATACAAGTCGACAATTAATAGACGTTTCTCATTTGACTGTAACAACAATCAGAATATGGTTACTGCGATACTATACATGTGTAAATACACTAGAAACTCGCAGGAATAGTTGACTTGCTGTGCATAACACTAAAGGTATTGTATCGAAATTTGGTAGCGTTTATTTGACGTACTGTTTCCATCTGCAACACGCCCATTTAGACTCTACAGTTTTAACACAGAACGAGTGCGATAAGTCCCAAAAATGTTCACACTTGTCACGATTAAGATACTACAGTTGGAGACTATGTTAAATATTTTCGCTATTTTCCCAGTGTCCCTGCACATGTGTGATTTGCAGCAGAATTGTTAGACAAGAAATAGTTGAAAACATCCTATCACTCACGATGATGCAGAGCTGCAGCTGTGCACATAAGTCACTGAAACAAGCTTCTGCAGAAATATTTTCACCGAAAATACGGGTTCTTACATATTACGTATTCCTGTTTTACTATTCAGAGAGTTTCGTAATAAAAAATCCATTGAACGTAATAGTCTACTACGGCAATTAGTTTATCAAGCAATTACAAGTCTGCTTTACGTTTGAGCTAGCCATTACCATTTATAAAATGTTGCAAAGACGTAGTTTAGACGTTATTTCGGTAAAATGTTGTGATAATGGTTAGAGTCGCGGATATTTCGCGGGTTCAACGACCAACAGGCTGGACTGCACAGTTCTGTATACACTCTGTCTTCAGCTACTTGTACATTGGCTGCTGCTCCAGTGAGTGAGCATTTGAACATCAGACGATGTAGCGCGGGAGTCCATGAGTGTTGTTTTACATGTCCGCCATTGGTTCGGAGTCCTCAAGGTCACGTTTAATAAACAATGACTCGGTCGATAAAGTTTCCAACATATACATGACTTTGAAATCCAACCTCTCCTCAGTTGAATCCGCGATATTTCCGGGACTCTAATAATGGTTGTATGACCTACATGAAGTGCAGGAAAAATTTCACAGTATTTCAATATTTACAAAATATTTAAATATCTAGAATTTAATATTGAAGAATATTCTATTGAAATGTATACTATAAAATAAATATGAAAATTTAACTTAATGCAATTGCAGGTAATGCTGGCCCGACGCACACAGCAGTAAAACGTGCTATATTTTTAAATTATAATTTTTTCTATACGTGTTAATATAAACCCACATTTTAAAACTGTGTGTATGTTGTAATGTTGTAGTAACATTTTTAGATACAATTTACTACACATTGACTAAGTTAATTAACAATCACGTAAATTAAAATAAAGTTTATAATCTCGCTATATATATATATATATGTATGTGTATATATATATATATATATATATATATATATATATATATATATATATATATCTCCTGTCTTACAAAGTGGAAAGTAGTGATAAAATGGACTACCAAGTACATAGTTCAAAAATTATTATGAATACATAGGGGCCGGTAGTTTTCGCAAAAGGTTTTTGCACTAGACTCTTTCAATGCACTGCGTGCATGTATGCAACTCTGCTGCCAGGCTATTGGCAGCATGTCTTTGAGTAGAGGCGTTACTTATTTGACTATGCCAATTAGAACTAGGTTACTACTACACTTCACGTCTGTCATTAGCGGATACAACGCCAAAACGCGGAGAATCAAAAACATCCTTTCACTGACCACGAAGCAGAACTGAAAATGTGCTCGCAAGGCACTGAACCAAATTGGTGCAAAAATCTTTTCACGAAAAGTGCTGGTTCCTACGTATAAATACATCTAAATACTGACAACGTTTACTTAAAAATTTGTATATATTACTGTTAAGATATTACCCTAGTCAATCACACCAATGAAGAAATTTTACGATGCATCTGAGTTTCAGAATATTTTGTAACATAAGTTTTATTTTTTTTAGGAAGGTAAGATTTACTGATTTGTACGTTTACGTGCGTTTTAAAACTAATAACTTAGTCATTTGTTGAACTTAGAGATAAGGATATGCACTATTACAAATAACACACTGCTTGTTCAGCAAAAGCAGTGTTCTAAAATATGTATAGGCCCAACTATTGTGAAAATTCAGAGGCGTTAATTAATTATATGTGTTTGTCGTTTAAATACATGAAAATTCCACAAAAATTTAATTCAAGTGTTTATTTACTTCTTCGAATATAATTAATTTTAAACTTGGATTTTTTTCGGGAATTTTTATTTTTTCATAAAATTCTTAACATGGCGTGTTGGTATTCAAGAACCACTATCCGGACTAAAGCCTAATAAAAGTTTTTCAAATATATCCTGACGGCTGGATAATTTCTTATAATTTATTATAGTTGTTTATGTGGTTTAAGCAACGAATATTGTGGTTTGAAGTACTTATAATTACTTATGTTCAAGTGAGTAGCAATGTCTGAATGAAATATGCCTCGGTGAAGACCTGGTTGTCGGCAAGCATCTTCCAGGTCGGAGGGACTTCACACACGTTAACAATTTTTATTATTGCACGAGAGATGGTCTGCTTTCTAGACATACAGTATGATTATTATTACACTAATGAAAATTTTTCAGTTTTCATAGTTTTTCTATAATGGCATGTGAAAGTCCAAATTTTAGTAAAACGGTTTCTTTACCAGATCGAAAAAGAACTGGCTCACCGAAATAAAATAAATTCACACTTAACAACACGTAATAATAATGGCTACGCCCAGATATGTATAGCTAGTAACCACGTTTACGTTTAAAAAAAAATTGGAAATTTTTTATTTTAAGTTCAGTACTTTTTTAAATCACAGAAAAAAGTTAAATGTGGTTTTTGTACATGACCCGGCGTAGCCCTTTACACTTTTCTTCCGTGTGAATTATTTAACTTTGGTAATTCAGTTGGTTTTCATTTCCAGTATAAAAGAATTTTATGCAAATTTGGACTTTGACATACCATTTCACAAAACTATCAATGCAAAAAAATAATAATTACAGTAAAAGTTACAATAAATGTTTGCAAAACATACTATATGTCATACAAATATAAAAATTAATAAATCAATTTTTTTTCGTTAACTTCCCCGTAATATCTCAATGTTGTATCACAGCTAATTAAATTCAGCTGCTAATATTTACTATAGTTTTGTACAGTTCGCTCGTTGATTGACAGTAATAAAGTAGCAAAAAAATTAACTCTGATTTAAAAAAATATTCAATTAAACTGAACCAACAAGTAATTTTAAAAAAATTGCATAGTAAAGACTTGAACCGTAAATAAATTTTACATGCGCGTTACACCTTACACATTTCACTACTCCATCATTCCATTCTCCGAGCGATAACAACTGTTTGGTATGTAAGAAACGTCTGTTTTTTCTTTTTTTTTCTTTTAGGTACTTTATGTTCTCAAAGTTTATATATTTCATCACATTTTTGCTGTAAGTGCTCTATAATGAATGTTTGTTTCCAAAAAGCGGCGAATAATACTCATAACTTACACCTTGAACTGTCGAAGTGAAGTGTTAGGATTTTGACGGCTGTCATGTTTGTGTTTGCACGTCACTCGAGCCGAACAGTGAAAACGAATACAGCAGAAAACGGCATGCTCCACTTTCAAGAGTTTATATACGGAATTAGTGTATTGAATGGAAAACGGCGCCCATTGAAATGACTCAGTAAGCCTACTCAGTTGTTAAGTCAGCAGAAACAATCCCAATGCGAAAAAGTTGATTGCCATGATAACCGCTACGAAATAGAAGGAAACGAAGAAAATAAAACTACAAATGAGGAATGGCAAATAAAACATTCGTGACGCAAACATTGTGGTGTATTGTAGCGCTTAAAAATTTGCTTGCTTGCAAAATTTCTGTATAACATAATTTGTTGAATTCTCCATGAAAACAATTTTTTTTAATGTGGTAATGTTTTAATTGGCAAAATAAAAGGAACTGTAAATTATTTCACTACTTTCGACAACGATGTATATTAAAGAGATTGTTTTATCATGTTTTGTTCTGAATGTACCACAGAGACAGGGCAAAAAACTGGCCTAAAAGTCAAGTAACATGATATTAAAACAAAGCTACACATTGACGTTTTTGAGAATTTTCAACAAATCCCTTCTGAAAAATTTGTACTGTCTGAAACTTCTCGCATGAGGAATATCAGTCCGACCGCCCAAAACTAGTCGAGTAGAAACTCGCATACGAGAGGTTGGTACGAGTGCGCCATAGTTGTTCAAGCGTACCAACAGTCCGCATCGAGCAGTGTGGCTGGTGACTCCACTGTGAAACAACACTCGAGCACGTGTCTCCAGCATCACAATTCTCTCACGCGTATAGTCGTATGCGAGTTCATCCACACCAGTATGAACAAGACCAATTGCGAGACCCGCAAGAACTTCGATTCTACTACCAAAGAAATCACTTCTGACTTTGCTTCAAACCATTTGAATGTCGAAGGCCTGTTATTTCCTTGAGAAATTAAAATAAACAAAACATCTTCTGTTGGTGGAGGTATTGCCTGGTTACTTACTCAGGGGCGTCATTTGGGGCTACAAGGGGGGGGGGGGGGGCAAATGCCACCCCCTGGATTTAGAATTTTAAGTGTATAAATATATTTGTTGTATTTTTAAATGTAAATAATGCTAACTTACGGACATAAAACTGAAGTTGTATTATTAAAGTATCTAATTTGTACATGCTTAATTAATAAAAAAGATGCAACAAGGTCACTGTCGCCAGAAAACAAAATCTTGTCCCCCTCCCCCCTAGAAAAACCTGAAATGACGCCCCTGTACTTACTTGCTATTTGATAGTGATAGGTTGAGAGTCTCGTAGTCTACAAGCTCCTGCGGGGTTGCTGGTAGCTGTGTTGTTGGCAACATTGCTTCCACCGCACACTATTCCCCCGCAGTGTCCATCATATGCTGACTTCTCTCATGCATACAGGGATTATGAGCGAGGAGCCAGTGCTCGTTGTCGTTTTATCTATCGCCGGATACAAGAGCTGCTTCCTAAAGAAAATCGGCACAAATTAGAAGGGGGGGGGGCATAAAATGTTTACATAAGTTTTTCAAAAAAACTTCTACTAAGAAAATAAAAATAAACAGAATATTTAAATGATTGAAGGAGGAAGGAAAAGTGTGTGACATATGAAAACGAATCTTAATACTAATATACCCCACTTACATGGAGGCGCCGCGCCGCTTGTATCAATCAAGTTCGGCTAATTTTGTTGCGTCAAATTTTCGATTAATTAAAATATGTAAAATAAATCGTTAGTTCAGAGGAAATCATGAAGCAGTTGAACTGCATGTGTTATTCTTTCTCGGACACTACTTGACAGTACTAGTAAGTAAAGCAAAAATAAACGAATTCAGTTGGAGGATTGGGAAACTATAAGCATTCACGCATAGCTAGCAAATATGTACATGTTGGCAACACTTTAACCTAGGGACTAATTTCTGAGGAATAAACTGTATTTAAGTTTCAGTATCAATATCCTTACTGTATAAGGATACAAAGAAAGACTTTGTGGCTTGTTACAAGGAAAAAAATATTTTGTGGCTCCTATAAAGTATTTTGTAGTTACTTAACCTGCAAAATTATTTTTGTGGTCACCACCAAAGCATTTTGTTGACACCACTGAAATATTGTGGTTACTGCAAAATGATTTTGCAGGGATGACTTCCTACAAAACTTTTCTTTCAGTGTAATATTGCTGGAATGCTCTTATTGGCCCACCATGCAGAAACGTGCGGAGTAGAATATTGTGTGTTTTTTTCAGGTGTTCATTAATAAAATTAAGGAAATGGCAAGAGGAAACCGATGCCTACACACTCGTACTTGTCACCGTTTTCCGGTGCAAACGTAATTAGACTCGAGTTCGAAAATTCCGGTATTTTTACGATAGAATCTTCCAACACCACAGGGTTGTTGACACAATGCATTCTCGCAGTACATTGACGGGAAGAATAACTTCAGTAAGAGCTTCGCTCTTAGGGGCAACGAAGAAAGTGATAAGCGATCAAGAATCAGCCCCAATCACTTAAGTTGGTTGCGATACTGTTTGCTGCTTCTATGGTTGAAATACGCTTCGAACATCTTCTGCTAGTTGGTATAACTTGTCCCGACATGATTCTGTACTAAATAGAATTTATTTTGAAAAAAAAAAAAACGTTGGCGTACGAATACCCGAAACGCAACAACACCAAATTTGACTTTTCACAAATCGGTAGGCTTTGTTTTGACGAGCAAATAATTAAATAATTTACCATAACACATTATTAATACAATTCGTAGGTTTTCAATAAATAATTGTTAGCTGATTAAAATTAAAAAAACTAGTTATAACCATTAAACTAATAAAATTAAATATATGTGTATTTAAAATTAAAAGGCTGTGTCTCCTGGGTCCCTTGTATCGTTAAATATAATATATCTTGACAGCAAGTGTTTGTTTCTAGCGTTTCATTCAACATTTAATTTTTAATAAATCAAAATACTTTTAAAATTTATTATTTTCGAGAAATTGGTTCTAATAGAGTCAGGGAATCTGTTTTGTAAATCGCAAAATAATATGTTTTTTCATTTTAATTGGTTTCGTAATGATCATTTTATATTATTTCGAAGACCACAAAGAATCTAGACTTATAGACCTCTACGTTGCAGTAATGATCGCAACATTACTTGAGTTCCACTATATAAAGCTTTAGTTGACAAATCTAAACCCAATTAAACTATATCAAGACGAAAAATATTTTCTGATTATTCATTAATTTTAAAAGTTCGCATTCAGATATTTGCGGAGACAGTTTTGTTACTTATTTTGTAAAGATAATTTTCTTAATTATTTAGTGAAGACAATGTTCTTAATTATCTTGTGAAGTGAATTTTCTTACTTATCTTGTCAAATCTTCCTAGGCGACCACACATATGGCAACTCCGTAATTTGTTGATTTTATGGTAAAAATTACTTCATTTTTAATCGCTTATCTTCGATAGTATGTATACTCGAAGATAATTATATTAAAATTGTATTTATAGAAAAAAAATATACATTATTGTGTATAGTTTTGTTGCACCGTATTTACATGAATATCCAATTTTTACTTCCCAACAACTGGGTGTGGTCTTATTTTCGAGAAATTTGACTCATGACGATTATGTTTTTGTAATAATAATAATAATAATAATAATAATAATCCATTTGTTTGGCATTTCACATGTGTTTTATGTGCTAAAATATAAAGTCACATAGTTAATAAAAGTAATAAAAGCCACGTGATCATGTCTCACCATTTTACGACAAATTAAATTGGCTACGACTAGACGAGCGACGTCATCTACACAGTCTTATACTCGCGTACAAAATTTCCTCGTCATCTATAACAACACCAGATTACTTACGTGCTCGTCTAAAAATATTGGGAAATGATCACAATATTAACACTCGTGCCAAAACGACTATTTGTTTAACTATTTCTGCTCACAAAACTCAGGTATACGACAAATCTTTCACTGTTTCTGTTGCAATCGCTTGGAATAATTTACCATTAAATATCAGGAACTCGGCAACACTAATCACGTTCCAGCGCAATACGATCAAGTATATCAAGACAATTCGCCGATGATTCCATCAATTCGAATCACCCACACATTAATAACGCCTTAACTTTTTCGCTACTGCATTACGTAACACGTTCTATAATTATGTATATATTTCGGTCTAGATTTTATTGCATCAATTTTAAATTAAGATATTTTATTATTGAATACAGTGATACTGTGTCAGATTTGTAAAATTTTCTTCTAATGTACTTAACTGCACAAGTCATTTGTATTATTTATCTCATTATTGTTTCTTAAATAACTTATGGATAATGTATGCTGTAAGCTGCAAGTATGTTCCACGATTTATATTAGTTTTATTTTAAGTTTTATCGCAGCTGTCAGCTTATTTTATTTAATTTACGTCAATTTTATATACTTAGTTACTATTTTGTATTGTTTCTAGTTACATTTCAACTCATTTTATTGCTACTTTGTGCATGTGATAGTTGCTTAAATTTTGGTTAAGTGTAAGAGAAGTCATTTTAGCCTCAACTTCGCCAAGAATATGAAAGACGAAATAAATAAATAAATAAATCCGATGTAAATTGAGCGCTCATTTCGATGCATTATGTGTACGTACTTGTTTTGGGTTAAGTAAATATTATTTTCAGTATAGATTTTATCTAATTTTTACCATGCTTGGTGACTGTGAAACATGTTTCATCTACATAACCAACAGAATTAGGTAAAAATGTATGTCTTAATAGTAATGTATTAAATTTTTCTGGTCTTTTTGTTTTGCGTTAAAAAAAATATTTTTCCTATAGACCAACGAGAAAACGTAGGGATCGTCTTATTTTCGGGTGAATACGGTAATACCATAAGTAACACCAGTCTGATTTCAGTTTTAATCTTCTCTACGAAGAAAAAAAATATTGCAAATTATATACGGAAAGTTTATATATATAAACACACACATGCATTTATACTACTTTTTCGTTTAAATAATATTCTACAGGACCAAAGTCGAACGTGGAGTCTACACATTTGTTTACAGGGAAACAAGTCCTAAGCCTATTCTTAGAAAAGTTGTTTGCAATATCAAGGTCAACAAGCAAACACAGATTCCAAGTAAATGTCCCCCGTGGAGAGTTTTGTCACGCGTCAACTGTACAAGTCAGTGAAGTGCAGGATACAGGAAATTCTCTCAAGACAGCCTCTGATGAAACGCCTGGAGAATGTTCTGCGCGACATGCCCGCAATGTTTGCGACCCACGACGTGTGGTGTATTCATACCTCCAGGGACGTAGCATCGTCCAGGTTGGACGTGTGTGGTTAGTTTTTTTTATTTGGGGGGGGGGGGAAGGGTGTCGTGCCGATGGCGATCTCGGGCGAACGTTTCGATCAGCCTTTCCTGTCCGGGAATTATTTACCTGGCGGGCTCGCCGGTTCCGCGACGTGGAGACGCGGAGAGAGACAGAGAGAGATACAGATAATACGACGTAACCTCAACGTCCAGTTCGCGCACCCCTTCCCCCCTCCAACCGCCTGAACGGAAGAAGGGGGTTGGAGGTAACGGAGGATTGGCGCGTGTGTGTATAATCCGAATACGAAAATACATTTGCTGATTTTTCAATACAGGAAAACTCCCGCGTGGTCGCTCTAGTTTCCCTTCCTCTTCCCCTCCAGCGAGGGACTTACCCCCCTCCCTCCTTCTAACCGTCAAACATATACACCGTCCACTTCCGAAATTCCAGCATTCTCATCGCGACTGCAATTTTTTTTTTTTTTGTTTCGTGCCTCCCCTTTTTTTTGCTAATGTATATTTTATTCGGCCTCTCCCATCATGTCTGCGGTCAGCGGCGCTAATGCCCACGGCGTCCCGACGCCCGCGTGGGCGGGGTCGCGCCGCCAAACGGGGCGTGGCCACGCATAATTACGTAGCCGTCGCCATGGCGACGCGAGCGTCGGAGGGGGCGTCGAGCCTGACGGGGAGAGGGGAGGAGGATGGAAGACGAGGGGGAGGTTCGCGTCTAGTCGCGCGATGTCCATTTCGGAACCTCGTATATATCAATATCGAGTGGCGTGGAGTGGCGCGAAGGATACTGGGGCGAAGGGGCGTGAGGAGGAAGGGCTTCGCGACCCAACCGCCGGTTTTTGCGTGTGTTTTGCGTTATTATGTGAGAGAGGGCATTCTACTGCCCCCCCCCCTCCAGACTCCTTTACCCACACAACCAAGCGCGGGCGACATTCTTACGGTTTTCCCCTACCCGCGCGAGCGTCAACGGTTTACAATTGCATGAGTAATGATACGGCTCTCTGGTGGTGATAATCAAAATATAGATTGATAGCGGGCCCGGGGGCCAGTCGCGTCAAGAAATAATGACGCATGGTCTCCTGGAGGGTAGGGGGGAGGGGCACTTCTGCAAGACGAGGCCGGGGTACACGCTGATAAGATTAAGGCTATGATCCGTCGTTTCTATTGCTTTCACGATAAATATTTTTTAAATCCTAAACCAAAGCAGATATCGAAAAAGAGTTTCGCAATTTTGTTAAACATTGTTTTTACTATGTAGTTTAATTTTTCCTAGATAAAAAGTTGTGTTGGTTTGTGTAAAATGTTAAATAATGAGCATTTCTTTAATTGTATAATTAGCTGAAACGATTGTGCGTTTTATCTAGAAAAAATTTGTTCACATAGTATATACATCGTTTTTAAACAAAACTATGGAACAATTTTTCAATATCTGCACTCGTTTACGATTTTAAAAATAATTATCCAAAAAAGTTAATCGCAAAAATGATGTTCGCAGCGAAGTGGAAGAATTTGCGAGTGACGCGATTTTGAGCGAGTGCTGAGCAGGTATATGCGAATCTCGAAGAAGAGAAAACTTTTACTGCCTTCTACTTTTTTTATTTCCTTGTTTTCTGAAACATTTATTTTTCTGTATATTTTTAAATGTAAACCTATCATCTCCCAAAGTAGTTTTTTAATTGTATGAGCAGTACCATGATAAAAAAAACGTAATATTTCAAGCCATGATACAATAGGCTACAGAATGTTGCAAATTCGCATGTAAATATTTTGTCGGAACAGTCCTCGCGTCTTGGGACGAAAAAAAAAATTAACAGTAGCCTGAAAATACACCGTTTCTGCAGTACAGTTCACATATAGTACATGGTGTAGAATACATAGCGAGCAGGCTGCATCATGTGTAAAATACTACATCGCACAGTGCGTGCAGTCCATTCAACACGCGTCTCGCTTGGTACGAAGCTGACAATAATAGCTACGGTGGCATTGTTCATAAACACCATACAGTCCACACGCTATACTATATACATAATGTATTGTGAACTGTGGTGCAGAAATGGTGCATTTTCAAGACTATTGTTCGTATAACATATTTGTTATTCTTCCAGATGCCAGGATTGTCCCCCCAAAATATTGACATGCGATTTTTCAATATCTTGTGTGTGTTTTATGTATTATTACTCTTCAAAAGTGCTCATTTTACCGCGAACAGCCTAAATAAGTTAGTTAGTTCGCCTGCACTCAAAATTTTCCTTTCACGATATTACATTACACTCTTAAGTAAATTACGTTTATTGGTTTAACGTGTTTTTAAAATTATACGTCCTTAACAAAGGGCATTAACTACAGTTCTGTTTGCGTTTTGCAAAACGAAATCAGAATAAAATCATTTAGTGTAACATTGACGGACAAGGCTTTTTTTTTTTTGGGTAGGGGGGGGGGAATGCAAAACAATGTTAAGTGAGAGGTTTCATTACCCGTGAACTCACATTTCATACATAGATTAAAATATTACCTTTTCAGTCGTTTTAGAAAAAGGGTAAAAAATATTGTTTTATACCAAAATTATGTTAAAAAAATGTTGTCTATAGTTAGAATTTATTGGTTTGTGGACGTACGCCATTGTTCATGTTTTGTTGACCAAACTGGTATTGAAAGACAAAGTGACAAAATATAAAAAAACACAGAAAACGTAAGAAAAAACAATCCCAGAGGATCTTCGTCTATAGTAGTTAAATATTTTGTTATACCACGTGTTTTCTTCTGGTAAAAAAAATATTTCAACCTATTGGCATTGCATATACGTAGTTAATAAATATTGTCTTACAGCAAAAGGAATCACAAATGTTTACTTTACCTATCTAAGAAATAAACTGGTAGCGCTTATTCGTATAGTATACGCCCTCGTTTCCTTACTACATAGTTAAAACTTCCATGTGCTTTTCGTCGGTCACAAATTCTTATAACGACGCCAAAAACTTGAAATGATCGTATTATTTTTTTGCTAGCTATCTATATGTCACTCAACTACATACTTAATATTCTATCATGTTTCTGAGAATAGACTATAAATGCGCTGAAACGCCACAGGAAAATACATCACCAATATAATCTAAAATTTCTAGCTTGGGACTGAATGACAATCTGTTGTTTGTGACTTAAAGCAATGATCCTCAATTTCTTATGTTTTTTGAGAAGATTATTATTATTTTAAAATCTAAAACAAAGCAAGCTGTGGACGTAAATCTGTCTCTCGTGTAAAAAACCGATTTTAATGTGAGATATATTTTTTCTTAATTCAAACGTTATGTTATTTCGGCTAACTAAGCAATAAAATAACTAATTTAAAATAAAATAATATAGTTCATTGTTTAAAAAAATAATTTATACATTAAAAACAGTTTTCTACTAATCCGTGCGACGGTTTCACACTGTCTGCCATCTTTAAGACTTACAAAATTATTTTATCAATAACAGTATAAAATTTAGTTTTAAAGCTCCGCGCTTTTGTACCAATATGAAATTAAACTTTGAAAATAATATTTTAATATGAAGATTTTGTACAACAGCAGTAGGATGTCCAACAATTCAGTATTACTTAATTTTATGAATATGCTTAAAATAAGAATACAAATCACTGACCAAAAAATTAATTTTAATGTAAAAAAATCATGGTATTCTTGATCTCAGTTGTATTAAATATTTTTATCGCTAGCTATTAGTAAAGGAATTCATGAAAATTACATAGAAAGCACCCCACACTTTCTACACATTTAAGTTAATATTATTTGGCCAATTACTTTTTTTTTAATTGTGGGTCATCCTTTCGCTGTTATTTTTAAACGAGTCTTGTAATGGGGCAGGTTACAAACTAAACAAGTATTGTGAACATACGCCACTGCAGCAAATGGTGTGTTACAGAAAACCAGAGAATACACACAAACAAACAGACAAGTAAACGGCCTAGGGACTTTGCAACTGGCAAAATGGTTGTCTGTGACACACCGTTTGATGCAGTGGCGTGTGTCCAAAATACTTATTTGGTTACATGCTAATGCCGTTGGACAAAATCTTTGTATTTAAATATAATTTGCAACGATTTAGTTCATATTGTTACAAAAGCATGTTTTTTTAACATTAATTATATTTTAATTTTTTTAGTCTTAAAAGTAAGTTAAATGTAAGATAATGATTTCTTTCAAAAAAGTTCGTCTGAAGATTCTTATTTAAAAAAGTATTTTTCTGCCGCAGCTATATGACTTTTTTTTTTTCATAGTGGGTGAGAATACGGATAATATGAAATTACTGTGTTGTCATCGGTTCTTAACACGTGAGCAAAATTTCAAATAATTGGGACATCTGGAAGTGTGTAATGAAGGTGTAAATGGCCATAAATATGAAAAAATTATCTACGAAACTTGCATAATAAAGCTGTGTGAGTGTGCTTAACCGGGTGGCTCACTAGTATAACAGAGTCACAGAACTGTCAAATATCTTACGTACATACCATGGTCACATAATTTTTTGTTTCTTTCGACGATCTTCATTGTTTTATATTTTTCACGAATACAGTTCAACTTAGACATGTTAGTTACAATACATTTAGATCCCGTAAATTTGCATGACATTCTGTTTTTTTTTATAATGATACATCCTAGACAGTAAAAAAAATTTAATTTTAGCACAGAGATGTATTGTAGCGTTATGATTAGGTATAGTAAAATTGTTTCCCATACACTGATGGTAGCGTTCCTGAACATTAGGAAGAAAATTTCAAATGAATACTAGTATTACCAGACTTATATAGTAGCAATGATCAACATTTTTTTTACAAGATAACGTATGGTAAGCGTCCCATATTGTGCATGGGTTACTAACTTCCAATACAATTAATTGAAGTTTTTTTAACAGTGTAGGCAAGGGCAAAAATGTTTCTGTACATATAAGTTATCCATAATAAAACTTACTTACAGATGAAAATATATAATGGGATGCTAATATGCATGCTGTGAATTAAGTAATGAGACCTCAAATATCACTTTTAAACGATTTTGGATTTTTTTAAGTTGAAAAAATTAGTTAATATATTTAATTTTTAGTCAGTCTGGATGCAGAACATGCTGCAAACTACGCATATAAAGTTACTGAATTGTTGTGTAAATAATTTTCACCAACTTGATTCAGTGCCTTATGTGCACATGTGCAGCTCCTGCTTCATGGTTATTGGCAGCGTGACTTTGTGTAGAGATGTCTCTCATTTGACTATGCTAGTGAGAATTGGTGTTAAGAATTGCGACACAAAATGTTTGAACTGAAATAAAAATTTTGTAGGAAATCTTCCCTGCAAAATTATTTCGTAGTAGGCACAAAACAATTTTGGCGTGGCCACAATATTTTAGTGTTGTCAAAAAAAATGTTTTTTGTGGTGACCATTAAATAAATTTTGCAAGGTAAATACCCACGAAATACTTTGTAGCTGCCACAAAGTATTCTTTCCGTGTAATTTGTGGGTAGAACCCAAATGCTGAGAGTTAAAACATCCAATCACTGACCACGAAGCAGAATGGCAGATGTGCTCGTAAGACATTGAAACAAGTTGTTGAAACATTATTTTCACCCAAAATCAGTGACACTGTGCACAACAGATTTTAAGGTCATCACTGGGCAATGTGCATACACAAGCAACAAAGTTGGTAACGATGAAGAAATGTAGCTTGAAACATGTCGTTAAAAATACAATGTTCATGATTGTTAGCTTCTTTATTATAACACAGTATACCTAAAACACGACGGGATAATACCCATCGGTGACACCTAACCAACTCACGAGTCGGATCAACACCTTAGCTAAGACATAACGGGATAAAAGGCATCGGTGACACCTAACCAACTCACGAGTCGGATCAACACCTTAGCTAAGACATAACGGGTTACAAGGCATCGGTGACACCTAACCAACTCACGAGTCGGATCAACACCTTAGCTAAGAC
>PNEQ01013308.1:0-10893 GCA_003012365.1 Medauroidea extradentata
TGCGTGAGTCCCTTAGGCCGATTTAAAAAGAAACTTCTTTGTTATTTTATTTCAATTAAAGCTAGCCGGGCATACTACAACATTACTCAATACGAACCCAATCCTCCAGCATTACTTACGTAAGAGGTAGAGCAACGACACCTCTTATCATAACCAAACGCGGGTCGCGAACGAGCAACCAACAACAAAAGCGTCGCAAAGTCTTGCCAAATCGTTCATCAAACTCTGTTATAGTTATGGACAATGCATCATATCACTCAAAACAGGTAGATAAACCACCGTCTAAGTATGACATTAAAAAAGATATCTTAGCGTGGTTACAACGGAAAGGAGTCGCATGCGATGAAACAATGAGGAAAACTGCTCTAATTGAGCTGCTTGAGCTATACCGGCCAAGAGAATAAATATATTTTGTTGACAAGCAATTTCTGCAGTACGGCCATACAGCAGTAAGATTACCACCATGTATGTGACTTCAACACCATTGAACTTGCCTGGGCGAAGATCAAACATTATATTTGCACTAACAACATGGCTGGAGATTTATCACTTCAATTTTTGCAGGGACTAACAAAAGAAGCCGTTGAAGCTGTAACAAAGGAAGACTGGGTGGGATACTGCAAGCATGTCGAAAAAATTGAAGGAGAGTACTGGAAGAACGACTGCATCATGGAAATAGCTGTAGATGAATTCCTGATCAATCTAAACCACTAGAGTGACAACACAGATAGTGAAAGTGAAAAAAGCTTGCATGGTGGTAACTACAGTGAGGAAGAAATAGGCAGTGATAGTGACGGTTCTTGTTTAGCTCAGCCATATAGTCAAATTATATAGTTTTACTTTTTGACAGTAATCTTGTCATTAATGTACTGTATTGTAATAAATAACTGTTAAAATTTGTATGAGTGCGGTAAGGTTACATTTTTACCACTACTGAATAATTTATGTGTTATTTTAACTCTGTAGAAAATTAGAGCAAATTTAGAAAATATTAACCTAATGTCATTAAAACTATTTATTGAACTTAGTAAATTTGTTGAGTGATTTATGTGAATGTGTATATAAGCTTTACTTGCCATGTAATCTGTTTATCTATAGCACCACTGTTTCATACAAACCATGTTTTCAAACATTTTGTAAATGAGTTGCTGTATATCATCCCGCCAACTGTCGCCACATAATGTTAGGTTATTTTAAAAGATTAGTATTGGTTTTCAAATTGCGTTATGAAGTTTTGGCATGTAGTAAAGTTAACATATTCAACTATGAAGTTTTGGCATGTATTAAAGTTAACATATTCAAGTTATTAGAAACTGTCTCTCAGCTTACTAGAAGTACCATTTAAGTGAAGGCAAACATTTTGGTAGTGTCACTTGAGAAAATGTATTTAAAAATGTGTGTGAAACACGTGACTCTTTAGCAATATCAAATTAGAACTTACAGCTAACGCCATGCCACTATATTAATTATTAACTTAATAATTACACAATCTTATAAGAGCCTGTAAGACAGTGTGTGTATTTATGTATGTACATACATATATGTGCATATATGTGTATATATATACGTATATCATATATATGATATATGTGTATGTATGTATGTTTGTATGTTTGTATGTATGTGTGTGTATGTGTGTGTTTATATGTGTAGTGTATATATAAACACACATATAAAAACACTTGCCTGTTAGTAATACATATTAAAATGTACTTTAAAAGTGATTTGTATTAAAATGTACTTTAAAAGTGATTTGTTTGAGAGAAGCATGTTAATATGCGTTATATATTCTATATTTATTCTTATTAATGGAGTCGAGACATTTAGATCAGCCTTTATCATTGTGATCTTAAGATCTTAATAAGATGAAATTAGGTGTGAATCAGCAATGGAATACGATAGTGGGGTATACAAGAGTACACCAATAAAACTCGCTTGTCAATTCAAACATCCTCCACATTTTCCAAATATTAACATCAATAGCGATTCCGCTGTGAATTGAACCCGGATCATCAAAGTAGAAAATGCGTTGTCAGACCACTACACCACCACGGATTCTTAATGTATAAGTAATGTTGCTTCTGCAGATAATCGTTGTATTTTTATTTATCCCAAAATTATATATTGACATGGTAAATGTTATATTTTCGCTACTCGTCGACAGCAGGATCACTTGCGATGGAAAAAAAAATCTTGTTTAGCTTTACAAACCAATAACACGACAGGCTCACTTATGTTTTACGATTTATATTATCTCAGAATTACAAGCATCGTAAACAACTGTCATCAAACTGCTGCAGATGTTAGTGAATAACATATTTAATTTGTACGTGCAATAATTTTTTTCCTTGTAACCGAGAGTCTAATGTTCTCAGCACGCATAGTAAACTATTCAGCTGTTGATCTTGGCCCGGGAGGGGAGACGCTGCAAGCCAGCCCAGGGTTGTCTGGACAGGGAGCGGGGTGAAACCACGACTAGGGAGGCCAGTTCTCACGTCGTTTGGTACCGATAGTAGAACTACAAAATGAAGAAAATAAAAAATTAAAATTTAAACGTTGTAATAGTTCTTTAAATTTGCAATTTTTTATAAATGGAGATTTCGAATGTATATTAAAAAAATAGATACTTGTAATCCAAATCCTGATAGTTAATATACAAAAATTATAAAATACACGAACCAATTAGTTTCTGTTATTATAAAAAATATGAAAATAATGATTACAAATCTCCAGTATATTACGAAGGAATTCATGCATCAACAATACTTGTGAAAATGTTAATTGAAGAATAAACAAAAATATATTTTTAAAAATGTATGAAAATGTAATATCAACAATGCCACTAACTAATGAAGAAAAGAAATAATATATTTGGCAGCAACAAATTGTCATATTTGTAAAAAAAATCATTATATATTATTAAAGAAGGTAAAATAATGTTAAAAAATATTACTAAAATTTTTAACAGATTATGACAATATATTAATAATTGAAAAAGAAATTAGAGGAGGCACATCCCAGTGCTGTAAACGAAATGCAAAATAAATAATAAGTATATGACAAATTATGATCCTAAAATTGAAAATTCATATTGGGAATATTTAGATGCAAATAATTTATATGGTTGGAGTATGAGTCAAGGTTATGAAAGGGAAGGGGGCGGTGGTTTCCTTGGTCACGTAAGCTGGCCGAGGGTGGGTGATGTCACTACTAGCAGTCCTGCAGCTGCCGCACATCTGTTATCTGTCCGCCACACTGTACCACAGCAGCCAGTTAACACGTATTTAAATTAACTCATAGACCAAATATATTTTTAAATCTAATACAGTGTATTACAAGCACGATTACAATATTACAATTATTTTTGTACTAACTCGGTAAAAATATTGACAGAATCATCATTATTCAGCCCTCCCCCTCCCCCGCGTGCCAATCTTAATCAGGTTAACACGTGAAAAACAAAGATTTCAGTCATGAGATCAGGGGTGCATCCAGAAAAAAAAAAAGGGGAGGAAGTGTCACAGGAGTTATGACCCCTTATTCCAAACTCAAGGTCAAAATTTGAATTATGCACCGAAGACAATAATAAAACATATAAATAGAAATCACGCTATTGCAACAGTAAGTGTATATTTAATATTTTTAAGTATGTAAAATGCTTAAATATAAACGTTTTACTCCTTGAAAACCCAGTTTTTCCACAGAGGAGGACTCCTAAATCCCCAACTTTAATTTTTTAGGAATGGTGACCTCCTCCAAAACAAAAGCCAAGATCCGCCCTTGAATAAGTTACGCACAAAAATTATGTACCAAAAAACCATTTTACGTCTATTTATGAAGCTAGAAGCGCGCGCTGTCATGACATTACTTTTATGACAGTATGGCCATTGTTGTCCGCACAGAAAAATATATGAGTGAACGCGCGCGTCTTGACCTAGGCAAGGTCGAGGCAAGTTTGCTGCCTGCACAGAAAGAAAATAAATACATTTTTACACCGCAGCATTGTGAAGGTGTACGTGAAGTTTACTGATGTTTAAAAATTAAAATATAGTAAGTTTCATACATTTACTTGCATCGTTGAAGCAATGCGTTGATTTAAAGCCGAACATGGAAAACTAAATCAGTAATGAACATCATTCTAATAAGAAAATTAATGTCTACATTAATAATGATAAGTATGTCTCATGCATAATGTAACAAGTTATTTTATAAATTAGTAAAATGACGCTGTGTATCTCTACTCTATGTAGCTCCTCATGTTTGTCCACTAACATTTAATCAGAACGTAACAAAGATATATTATACAGTAATGTCATATGCAGCAATATTCTAATGTGGTGTTTGTTTTTAGGATTTGTGTTGCTCCTAATTAGTGTTAAAACATGTGATCAGATAGTAGAGCAAATATTTGATACAAAAAACACCATATTTTACCTGTATGTGTCCAGGTAGCAGTTGACACCACTGGTGTGTTTTGTCCTTTGAAGTTCATTAATTGTATTTTAAAATTAACTTCTGTAGCATATAGTTAGAAATCTGGGGAACTGAACAGTAAAAAGTAGAATAAGACTACTATAAATTACATGATTATTGTTTCAACTATTTTTTGTGGCTCTGCAAATATTTAAAAATTCCTTTATTGTACGAGGAGGTGTTCTTACGACCGAAACATTGTATATGTTTGGAACTGATTTTTACACAATGAAAAAACCATGGCATATAGCCTAAATTAGTGAAGTGCCTATACACATTTTGAGGATAATGTCTTTGAAGTATAATTCGCTGTTTACAAAAGATAAGTGAAAAATGCTGAAATATTAATTAATAAGCGATATGAACCAAATTAGTTCCCACGTTTCAAAATGTTCATCACTTTAGCTATCTCTGTGCATGTGCTCAGTGTTGCCAATCCAGCCATTCCAAATTTCACAGACACAACTAAATTCCATATAATTTGGCAGAGAAATAACTGCAACAACTTGCCTTATCGCCCCCTTCTTCACCTTACCCCCTTTTTTTGGGTCCGCTGTGTCCGAGTGGTCAAACTACTTGACTCCTACCAAGGTGATTCGGGTTCGATCCTCGGTGGGATCAGTCACCCATTTTTCGCACTGGGAAAAACGTGATGGGAGTTTCCTTTGGCCAGCAGGTATTCTCGAGGATCTCCTGTTTCCACTGCATTTCTCACTAACCATTCTCTATTGCAGGATTTCATTTCATCCTTCAGGGTATGCAGGTGCCCATGGACGGCCAATCAGATGTTTCCATTCGGATTACGGTACCCTGTCCTGGGGTACCTTCCCCCATTAAAAACAAACAGCTTTACCTTTATCAAGCTGTTCCGTAACAAACCAAACCTCTTTTCTGAACACCTGATGGCCATCTCTCTCAGCTGGGAACATAACAAGCGTAAAACAAAATGGATGGCCTTCGAACTATGTAACCGTTTTACACACAATCAATGTTCCTAAAATTTTTACTGTCACTGTTTTAGCGCCCTCCTTCCTCCAGTACACAGGCCTTCTTTTCCTCATGTGCCTTGCTCACCTATTTACGATGAGTTCAACAGAATACATTTTTGGAATATATTGTTCCCGAAATTTTGATTTCAAGCATCCACTTTCACGTTCAGTCATAATTCTGAAATTATTTAATATTTTACACTACGTTCATAAATTATAAATAAGAAATATATATTTTTTTAAACAGCACATCTCCCACATATCTCACACAGCCATTCATTCCATGTAAAATTTACAAACCATTTTCAAATTCCATACATTTTGCGGAATTCAACACACTTTGGCAACACTGTATGCAAGAGCCACTTAGAACTGCGTTTTTTGACGCACGGGAAACATATTTTTCTTATTCGCATGAAAATAAAAATTTGTTAGTGCCACAAAATATTTTGTTGGCATTCACCTTGCAAAATAATTTTTGTAGCAACCACCAAAAAAAAAAAAAAAAGATGAACACATCACATCGTTTTTACTATCAAAAACAGGGACTGTTAAACATAGCACAACAAAATACCTGCATACTTGTTATTCATTGCGACTTAGGCACTGAACTTAAAATAGTGGAATGAGCAAAAACTTTTGGAAATATGCCATTGTGACCTGAAAATCCCAAAGTGTGCATCGGAATATGCTGAAGTAAAACTTATTTGTCTTTCTCCAAATTAAAATTGTGTTGTGATTAAACATGTAAAACAACACCTTTAGGTTAGTGAGAATATATGAGATTATTGGTTTACTTTGTTGTGTCAAACTTATTAGATAAATATTTAAATCAAATAATATTTTACATTTATGCTTATGTTGATTGTTAACCATATTTATCTATAGTTTCTAAAATTTATTTTGTAACATTAAAAATGCATGCATTTTTATGAGACAATATAACTGTATGATTATTACAAGACCAAGAAATTACATTTAGTTACAATGCTAGCAAGATCCAGTGATGTTTCAGTGAAAATGCTTAGTGCTGTTATTTTTCAATGTACTTTGCTTGCTTTATATTCGTAACAGCATTAACACTACTTATAAAATGGTACTACTTATGAATGTTAATTTCTAGTGATTTTCATTTTTTGTGTTGTGCTTCAAGCTTTACTTTCCAGAAACATCTGGGCTTTACGAGAAAAGTTTTCATTAAAATTTTTAACTTTTACACTATCCTGCCTGAAGGAAACGAACTGGTTTAGGGCGTATTTCAATATTGTTAAATTTCAGTCTTGGTTAAATGTAGAGTTTTTAAATGATTCACAGTGGGAAGACGCGCCCTAATGTGGGTGCAAGTGACAAATGCAAAAATTCCTTTTTACCAGAGACGTTTTTGTATCTTTTTCAGTCGCTAAACTCACGTAGTAATTATATTTATTTCGTCGTAAAATATTCAGTAAAGTCTAGTTAACCTAGATGAATAAATAGTAATATAGGTATGTATTGCTGTAACTGAAATAAATAAATTTTTAGTATTGATTTTTTTTAATGTTTTGGATTATGTTATGTTGGGCCCATGGTCATTAAAAATAGCCGGCTGGATGAATTGCAATGTATTTGTTCTCAATAAAACACAAATGTGATGTAACTCATTTTATTCCGTGTTGTAGTTTATGTTTGGCCACACCAAGTACAAGATTCAAGAGGAAACAAAAAATTGTGCCAGCTCGTTATTAAAAAGTGACAAAGTGATGCAATAGAGCTGTTCCTATTGGAATGTGGAGTATTGCAGAACAAATCTCAAATGTATTATCATTATATATTTTAAAGATGCTCAGTTTTGTCAATTCAAAGTGAAATCTTTTCGCAGTTGAGGTACTTTCTCAAAGATGTTAAAATACAAGCATGAGATACTGCGACGGAGAATATTTCAATACGAAAACGTATAAACGTATGCTGGCATTTCGGATCTGGGATTTGTATTTAGCTACCAAAAAGGAGTGTTTTATCATGCTTACCTAATATGTAAATGAAGTACATAATTACTGTAGCATTGGTACTTTATGAAATCCTTAAATATGAAAAAGTTTGACTCTCTAAAAACCAGTTATTTATATATATATATATATATATATATATATATATATATATATATATATATATAAATATATATATATATATATATATATATATTTATATATATATACACACCGTCCCGGCTGCGGCTTCATCCGTTACTATTGTTAAAAATTTAACAAAATTGTAGTACCTATTCTTAAAATGTTAAAGTAAGCAAGTTACATTCCTTAATAGTTGTGTATCATATTATGGCAGTTACCGTCATTAAGTCCTCGGCTATAATTTATTTTTACAAAAAGAAATAAAGGAAATATTAGGGACAACGGCTTTGGCAGGTATTCGATCAAAATTTAACAACATTATAGTAATTCCATTTCGATTCCCGGCTGGTTGGGCTGTAATGTTTCATGTGGCCATCATGCCTGGATGATGATGCAGTTCGACGGGTTTTCTGAGATATCTCCCTTTTCTCTCATCCTCATTAGAGGCACTGCCCTGTATCCAGCTCACGTCGCCCCTTACCGGCTCTTAGCTTGTCCCGTGGAGCTGCGTCCTCTATTCTTTTAACAATTCACAACTTTGTCATATACTTCAAATATAAAATTTTTCTGCTACTAACATGTGCGTGCTAAATATCAGAGAAATTTCCTGTCACAATCTATTACAAGGGATGCTATAAATCTCCCTCACCGCAGACTTACATAATGCTTGATAACACCAAGACATGTTATCAGAATTCTTACGTGTGTATTGGGTCCGGAACCAAAAAGGTTTTTTTTATGAATCCAATGCAAAGAGTAACATCTTTTGAATTATTTATCCATAGCCATGCTCATTTTGCGTGAGTTCTGGAACATTTTACTTCCATTTACACACCTGATGTCAGATTTCGGGGGAAAAAACTGAAACAACTTATTATGTAAACTTTATTCCTATGCAAAAATCATCTCGTTATCTCTATGGGTTTAGGAATTACTGAGAATTATTTGGAAACACATTACATTTCTTAATGGCCTTTTTAGGTAAAATTGTGAGGAAAAATACCATGAAAGCAGTTTTACTAAAAGTATTTATGAAGGCTTGTAAGAATCAATTAGATATCTCGGCAAGTCTAAAAGTATTAGTTTAAAATACATTTTAAGCTTTTCACTCTTCATTTAGAAATTTGAAAAAATCTAAAAAAAACATGTAGTTTGTATATGAATACGCAATATTTTGAAGAAAAATAATGTTATCCCGCCAAATTCATTTACTTCCTGCAACCACTTTAAATTCCCAATTTAGAAAAAGTCCTGCTTGTTGGGAGTTTACGGCATGAGGGGAAGCCACCCTGAAAAATTTGCATGTCTAGGTCCAGAGGTTTGGGCTGTGTGTGTTGATATGTCCGTAGCCACGCCGCGCCACTCGTGGTCGCATGCGTGGGAGACTTGTAGAAATAAGTAATCTCACTACCCACACTCTTCGCCTCTTTCCCCCCCTCCATTTGTTTAGTCTGAGTAGAGAGTGTCCGAGCGATAAGATATGCGAAGCAGAAAGGACCAAAAGAAAAAGCTAGATTGAAGGTGGTTCAAGCGATGGCTGCTAAATGGCGTAGCGCACAGCAAAAATAACTACGCCCTCACCATACAAAAGCCCACTGCCAACTTGCTGCCTATATCTGGCTCCCTGCATTATGTACATTCTAACTGTGCGCTGATAGCATACATGTGCTCGTTTATGGACGGTTTAAGCCTATTTGCAGCTTATTCCGACACATGACAGAATTTCAGCTGTCACCATTGCCCTTCAGAAGAGGACTGTGGCATTTTGGCAACAACTACTCCCAAATGCCAGCAGCCTCTACTATCCAGCTCCCCAAAAGCCTTCCTAAAGGCTCAGTAAATCAATTCCAAAATCTTGACAAGTCTCTACCAAGTCTACCAACTAACAAATGCTTATAGCAAGTTAATGATCGATTGAACATTCTCGAGCAAGGAAAGGAAACACATCTCTAGTTAAAAAAATGGCTTCCTAACAGCTGAATTTATGTTCATTTTTAGATATTAAAAATAGACAAAGATCCTGGCTTGCTGTCTACTAAAATTGAGGTTTTGCAATGTCTCAGTAGAGTTAAGAGGACTGTTGATATAAGTAAAATGTTATATGATTTAATTCTATGTTTTGTAATGTAGATTTTAAGGCCATGCTCCCCTTTTTCTACTGTTTTCGCGATTATTATTTATTAGACTAAATGAGAGCAGATATTAAAATTCTGCTTGTTAGCTATGTTTAAAATATTTTTTATCATGTTGGCTAATTTTTTCAAGGCAGTAAATACAACGGTTTAAGCTAATTAAGTGCTTAAAGAATTTTTAATTAGTTGAATTAGTAGTTGAAACCATATAAGTTCTTATCTCGATCAAATAAGCTATCACTGCAAAAACCATTCTAAGAAAAATTGCCAAACATATTTGTGATATCTGCTTTTGTGTAAAATTAAAAAAATTATTGTTACAAACACTACAGAAGTAGGAAAGCACTACCTTAATGTTTTGTTTTCTCGTGCAAATTATTAAAAATGTCATATAGTGAATTTTTTCAGTATTATAGGACATTTTTCCATATATAAAGTTGTGACTTTAAACAGAGAAATACAGTAGATGAGCATGAGTGAAACAGTTGTAGTTCTTATCTCCACGAGTCTAGACGTACATACACATTTGCTCACTTACTGCAATATCAGATCGTGTTCACAGTTACAGTGATGTCAGCCTAGTTAAGAATACTACAGTTTTAATTGTATGTAAAAATAAAAAGGTGGTCCTGACAATTGAACAGACACTGTAATTAATGGGTAGATTAGGTAATGAAAAGGCACTGACGAAGTTTGCTAACGATTAAAGCAGTGATGTAAAAACTGTTAGTATAAAATGGAATGTAATCCACAATATTACTGTGCAAGGAGAAAATCTCAGTTGTAAAGTACAAGCTGCTGAACAGTTTCATGTGGGTGTGGCCTGCATTCAAGCGCACGAAGCAGTGAACAGTGAGGGATAGCTGCTGCTCGGCACCCGTGTCTAACTTCTGAACGTGTACTGTTCCGGCATTCGGCAATCTGCGCATTTGCAAACAGCTAGCAAGGAGTTGCAGCACTGCATATTAACTATTACTCAGGGTGGCGACAGGGCGGGAAAACCGGGAATAGTCAGGGAATTTTAGTGGCCTGAAAAAGTCAGGGAATAGTCACGGAAAATTCCCCGCCCCATCTCCTTTTTCGGAAATCGAAAAGCGATAGTTAAAATCAGTTAAAATTAGGCCTACATGAATGGAGTAGCGCGGACTGGCAAGCGTGAAGATGTGACTGGTGCCTTTCATCGGACATCAT